>WYDI02014506.1:0-40832 GCA_009867235.2 Psittacus erithacus
AGTGTATCAACCGAACCACACAGCTTGGTGTCATTGGCAAACTTGCTGAGGGCACACTCAATCCCACTGTCCATGTCGCCGACAAAGATGTTGAACAAGACTGGTCGCAACACCAATCCCTGAGGGACACCACTCGTTACTGGTCTCCAGCTGAACATTGAGCCATTGACCACAACTCTTTGCCTGCGGCCATCCAGTCAGTTCTTTGTCAGGCATGTAGTGGAACAGTGTAGGTGCACAGAACAAAATTATTTAGAGCTTATGTCAATAGGTAAATGATCCATTGATAGGAGAGTTGGTTGGAAAATACTGGCAAGTGTACCCATTATTCCTTATCAGTGTGCACAGAGCAGATGACGTTATTGACAGAGCTTGGTGTATTTTACAGGCAATGTATATTATCATGATATCTGTTCTTGACCAGCTTTATTCAAAGTATTACCATCAGGACTTCCCCACATCCAGTCATTTATTTTTCCTGAAAAGCTATTTTACTTTTTCATCACAGGAAGCCTTGAGAAATGTTGCCAGATAACCTGGGGCTTTCTCATGGGCCTTTGTATCTTCAATTGCAAAAATTTGCACACAGTATGCTGAGATATATTTTGTGCAAATACTGCCAGAGCATAATGCTCTCCAGGGCAGTAAGTATCATGATTATCAGTGTTTGGACAGCACACATCATTGTACTGATGGGGATTTTCAGCAGGTTTATGTGCTATGTGAAAACACAAAGAGGTTATTTTTATTTATAATTTTGGTGAAAGATTTATACTGCCTCCAGACTTTTCTTTCTTGTCATCCGTGCCCGTTCAGTGATATTCCAAGAAGATCTTCTACTATATAAATGTCCACTAAGAAACTTAAAGCCTTTGAATTACTGCCTTTATCATAAAAAGAAAATCAGGAAAAAAATATGGCATTAAGGAATTTGTGCTGATCTGCCAAGAAAAGCCAAATCATGAGGAAAATGAGGAGACAGCTCTAAAGCTGGCAACACATTTGTCTGCAGAATCTGCCAAATAACCAGATGTTTCTACTACACAAGCTCACCCAGAGCTCAGCATAGGAATCCTACCAGAGATAACTACAGTACAAAATTAATGACTGAAGGTTTAATTTAGGAAAAAATGTTCATTTCAGACCATGCCTTCACCAATTGTTGGCAAGGAAGTTTAGAATAATCACGGAAGAAATTTACCAAACAACTAATTGATAAATGTATCTCTAGTTCATCGTAATTACTGCCACTCTGTACCAAGTAATTGAAATAGAAATCCATTTCTGAAGTATTTTCATAAAGATTTCGGACACAAGTCATGAAAATAACTAAACCAAGTTCACCGGTGTTTCTGTAGAGTGACACAGTGTTTGGATGAACTCTAGATCACAACATTTGCATATTAATAACAGACAAGTAGTTAAGAGGCTGATGACAAAGTATGACTTTAGAGGCTTTACAAAACCACAGCACATTTAGTGATATCAAGGGGAACTGTTGCTTTGACAAAATTGGAAACACCCTCCTACAGCTGTTCCAATCAAGAAAAACTAGAAGTACTGCCTTTAATTTTCATTCTTTATTTCTCTGCACTGAAACACCAGAGGCATTAAAAATCAAAACTTCTTGCGGTCATTAATGTGACTCTGTCGCTGCTCTCTGCAGCAGTACATGCTGAACATCTTTTGTTGACAAAATATAACTAATAATGCTATGACAGCCCACAGCCTAGCTTGAGTTCCTATGTCCCTAATTACCAAACATCAGTTATGAGGTTTTTCTTTCATGTTTCAACTGGTTACTCTTTTGCATGGGAGAAGAGACAAGACTTAAATGCTAGCAAGTACAACAGAAGTGAGTTAAAGTAAATATAAACATTCACTTTGGATTCATTCATTACATCTCCAATGACCGTACAAAAATTTAAGACCAAAACTTTGGCATAAACTCTGAAGTCCTACATGAATAAAATCTCTCCTAGCACTGAAAGGAAAAGAAGTACGTGTTTTCAAAGTTCACAGACCAGGGCTTAGCTCTTATAAGGAGTGCAGTGCTTTTGCATATGAGATTATGCACATATTAAACTTTAAAATATGTTTAAAACTTACTGAAGTTTATTCCATTTACAAGGATTCTACCAGTTACAGAAATATTCCCCAACACTGAGGGCTGATTCAAATAAAAAAAAAAAAAATATATTATTACTGAAAGGTATTCCACATATTCCATAGACCTAAACCAGAATATTATTAAGGTTAATACTATTTCAAAATGTAAACACTTTTTAACAGAGTGTATTTTGTTTTTAAAAGCATTTTTTGGCATTTGACTTTATTTCTGAAGAGATTCACAAAAACAAGAGGAATAATTGGATCTATCTTTGAAATGTATTGAGACATTTGTTTAAAACTAAAAGCCCCTCTTTCTCCAGCAGTAAGATCAAGAAGAAAACCACCTGAGCCCTCAGGGTCTTGACCCTCACCTCCAGAGCCATGCAGTCACATGCTCCAGCTCTCCTCTGTCTGTATCAGATGGAAGAGAAGCAGGGTTAATAGTCAGAGGGTTGGACCAGGCTCAGCAGTCTCTCCACGTCTCAGGTCCATGCAACAGCAACAAACCACCCTTGGCAGCAGATAGACACCAGACTGTGACCTGCTTTGCCTGCCATAGCAATTCCTTGCTGCTTCCTCCCGGCACTGCTATGTGGCTCAGGATCAGCCAGGTCTGGTTCTTCATGTAAGATAGCTCTCAGTCTCTTATCTGCTGCCAGGGCACTGATCCTCTTCTGTGGGTACCAGAAGTCACAAGCTTCCAGCCTTTGTCATCATTTTCCAGCCTGAAAAATGTGTGGGGACTGAAGGCGATAAGGTTTGCATGAAGAACAGTTTGGGAATGAGCTCTGAGGCCGTGGTGCTTTGACAAGCCCTGGGGCAATGAGTGGGGCATTGAAGGCCAGACGATGTGACGGTTGTGAGAGGGTCTGCAGCATTGTGATTGGACTATTTACCTGGAAAGTTTTACAGGGGCCAATGAGATTGCATGTTGTATGTATGTGCAAGTTGGGAAAGTACCAAACGGGGATAAAAAGGGCTTGGTTGTAATAAAGCTGGATTTGAGTCTCTGCATCAACTTGAGTCCCTGTTGTGAAATGCCGCAAAAATGCAGACTGCCTGCCTCTCCTTCGGTACCACTGGGCACTCAGGCTCCTGTAGCTGCATGGTCTTGGTGAAGATCTGCTCAACTTCTTTTTGACCGTCTCTGATGCTGTGCAGTCTGCTGACCTCCTCCTTCAGCATCTTTGCATGTTTACATAGACCTGCAGGCAGGACACCAACTTCCTAGCCCCTTCCTCAGCGAGAGGCTCCGGGCACTCCCTGCATCTCCAGACCAGGAGACAGGCATCGTCTCTTGGGCACATTGTCTGACTCGAGGCTTCTGATGTTCCAGAAATAGTTGCTCCAGTTAGTCCTGAGGGTGATCATGCTCTGTGGCACACCATCACCAGTGCTCAGCACGTGGACACAATTCTCAGCAAAAGTTCTGTCTATCCTTTCTACTGCTTGATTTTCATTGCAGTTTCCTAATGGCTCATTATCATGAAAAGTTGTACTTATTCTCTGCAAGCTTGCTGCAGAAGCAGTCCTGTTACCATCATTCACCTGAGAGTTGATAACTGAATCAATAAATTCATGCTTTGAATTGAAAACACTGAGTATATGCTCTATATTCATTAGTAGAATGCCTGTGAGCACCTTGAAGAAAGTCACAGTACCTTGCTTGTCCTTTTAAAGGGTGTCCCTAGTTTGTAACAGTCTCACTGTCATCATCCTGCCATGACAGCATCTACTACTGCAGTTGTCTTCCCAGCTTATGTGAAAAGTCTATTGGCATATCCATTTTCACATAAGCCCTAACTTAAAATAACACAAAGATCCAACCATCTGCAGGAAGGCTGGTGGTCCGAAGTGTTTACCTGGTAAACATAACAGTATCCAAAAACATAAGGTTGTGAAAACCTTTTTTCCTGTTTAACTTGTGACTTCTCCAAGTTTGCATCAACTTGCTCAACTAAGAGGGACTCTACATTGTGTATTTAGAGACAGCATGAAGACACACATTCTATCCTTCAGTAACTTGAAAGCTTTTTCACATTCCATCACTCATACAAAGATGCTGTCTGGTAACAGTATTCCAACAATGCCTGTTGTGAGAAATCTGGGGCAAATCCAGAAAGTCTGCAGAACTATGAATGGTGTAACCACCTCAAGACGACCCAGGGGTCCTTCTTCCCCCACCTCCCTGCAGGACAAATCCTTTCTTCTGCCTGTATCAGAGAGAGGGGTATTGCCAAGCTGAGGCTTGGGGGAGGGGGGGGGGAAGAGTCAAAAAAAAGAAAGAAAAAAAGAGAAAAAATAACACCTCAGAATTCTTGATAGACCTGTAAGCAAAATTCATTATCCATCCAACTGCTCTGGAAATACTGCTCCTCACAACAAGAACAAATCCAGTTATATAGGAGCTGGATTTCTCCAGTTACCTGTATACACTCAAGTATAATAATCACCACTTCAGTGCCATGGACCAGACTTTGTTCGGGTCTGAAGTCCAACAGCCAGTAACCATTTGGCAAAGTAATTATCTGGGCAACTATTCACAGGTATTGTTTAAACAGCTACCCTTTCCCATCGGCAGTTTTTAGCTTTACTTCTGTGGCTTTTCTCACATCAGCTTCAAAGGTCTTTTGTTTGAACTCTCTCAAAAGGCAGTCTCAAGATATTTCCCATCTGGAACAATATAGAGACAACCCTACAAAAAGCCTCCTGCAGCCAGCACCTTGTTGCCTCTTGCCTTTTCATACCTCGCACAAGTTCAGAAGGGTCAGTTTCCTTTTGGTGCTTGGAAGCAAAAGCATTTGCCATGTACTGCCCTGCACTATACCTCACAATTCTCACTTGAAAAATGCTGATGAATGGCATGAACATTGCTATACAAACACTTTACTCAATATTCTTGTAAATCTATTTTCCAAAGGAGACATGGGTCTGCTAAGCACTCACAAACTCTTGTCTCTTAAATAACCAGCATATATTTTCCTCAAGCAAAATGTTTTCCATCACTGTTTTAAAGCCAATGCCACAAGTTGTTTTTTTCCCTAGGAACCGCAAGTGCTGCTTGGACCCAGCAAGTAATTCCAATTTGCACAAGTAGGATTTAATTTCTTTCTCACCTTCTCAATCAGCAACCCCAAATTTGCACCGAGGCAAGGCTACACCACCACCTATTGGTGAAAGTGCCGCTGGTTGTGACCTTTACAATACACCCGTTCCTCTTATTGCAGAGGACAAACCTCTAGGATCATTTAAGGAGAAAGCAAGACGATAATGATACAGTGAACCTTCACAGCAGTCTACAAATTCCTTCTCTGCAACTGTCCTTTCCTCGATAGGGAGCAGAAGCAATGGCTTTCTACCACAGCTGCAAGTATCTCCCCAGGCAGTGTTTTCTACTGCCCCTCTTTTCACAACTCCCATTAAATGCATTTGCAACTTAATGATTTGTTTCTGTAGTATTTCACTTGTATTTTTCCCTCCTGGCCTGTGCTCTGAAACAAGCTTCCTACAAACAGATATTTTACTCTGCATCCTTACATATTCTTTCATATTTAAGTGGATTGAACAGCATCTGCCATCTATTAACACATCCATTTAATTTATTTAAATCCTTCTATAATCTGTCAGATCACTTGGCTTTTCACTGTTTGCAACTGAATCTACTTGAACAGTAATTCAAAAATTTGGAAGTTTATCCATTAGCTGTGTCAAACTAATTAAAGTGCATAACGAAGCCACAAAGGAATAAATAATAATCTTGTTCATAAATTATGAATTCTATTACCTCAGCTTTTTCTATTTTAGACATTCAGTTTAAGGCTGATTTTTGTTCAGACTTTTATTCAGTATTATATTCACTTCCAATTTTCATATTCAGTAGTTCATTGTATTCATAATTTCCAATGTGAAAGCTTTTTAGATACAAACTGTCTATTGTGAATGGTCAGTGCCAATTTCAATCAGTATTTTCCTCTCTGTTCATACAGCCAGTAACTTTCTCAAAGAATCCATAGACAGCGCATCAGTCAGATGCAATCATCTCTTTTTGTTACAACAGTAATTGTTAAATACTATTTTTTCAGGGATTCTTTTATGAGTTAATCAAAGTAACATCCACATGTTGGCTATTTTCCATGACAGCCTTGAGACATATGGTCTTTATTCTATGTATGCCTCTGAAAAGAGAAGTCTGGGTGGTAAAAGCAAGTCGGTGTTACAAATTTAATGGTGAAAAGAAAATTCTGGTGCTTTTTTTACAGTTCTTCTAATATTCTTGAGCTTTCCTGGCCTCCTGGACCTATTTCGCTCAATCATCAAACCCCAGATCCATTAGCAGAAGATGATTCATGTAAGCATCATTGGTGTCAGTTAAACATATCACTGTTCTAGTGTTAAATGCTCTGAATATCATCCTAATATTGACTCACAAAACTTAGGCATCCCATGACAGCAAATAAAGCATAAAACATCAGCTGTCTCCAGGCCAATGCTGTAAAGGTGCTTTCCACTTGTAAAAGGAGTACATTCAGTAGACTCACAGATTTATAGTGGAGATTATTAAGCTTGAATTGCAGAGGCCAGATGTAGGTGTCCATTTATTGAGCCCAACTTATTCTTGACTGAGTTCACCGAAGCCAGAATAACCCATCAAGCCAGCATGCGTAAGGCACACACATGCTGATGGCTTGAACTCAGGATTCTGGATTGACAAAATTCTGCCATTATGCCCCAAAATATACCTACGCTAAAGACACTGAAAAGTAAGAACGTACACGATTTCCACAGGGGCTTACTTCAGTTGCTATGACTTTTGATGTGGTTCTTTAAGCCTGACTGCAGATAGAAGGACGCCTCTTTTAATGCAGAGGTAAGAAAGCAGGAACTCTTACGTCAGGTATTTCAGTCATGGGACTTCATTTAAGAGCCTGAAGTGATAATCTTGTAAAACATATTGTTGACTTTCTCAAAGTATTATTTCATCTAAAGCTAATATCAGTAAGTATATTTGTCTCTTTTTTTTTAATTTTGTCTTCTTTGTCACTGAAAGCAATGCAGATTTCTGAGTATTGGAGCACTACAGAATTTTTACTTTCCTCAAAAAAGTTTGGGAAAATGTGCCATTGTGTTACTCAACTGATTCATGTGTACAGTCAATGTTTCTTTTAATCTTTTCCTGAAAGAACATTAGGGTAGAGATAATAGATGATCCTGAAAGTAATGACTTGGCTTGTCAAGGGTTTTGTTATACTTTTTTTTCTGTAACCTTTCAGTAGTCTATTTCTAAATCAAAACTCTGTACACAGAAATCCCCAGAAGCATCCTATCAGTTCCGGAAGTAAATTATAACATACATCCGCGCTAAAGCAAGGTTAGTACTATATCCCAGAAATATTAGAGAAAGAATAAAAAACTAAAGGTAAACAGACCAAAAAAAAAAAAAAAAAAAAAGGAAAAAGGAAAGCCATTAACTTTCCAATGGAAACTTTGAAGTTGATTGTTCCTGCATATATAGAAAGTAGAACACAAATCCTTGCTCCTTAGCAGGACAAGAAGCATGGGGTATCCCAGGACTTGTTGGCTTTTAAAAAGTTTACCAGGACAGTGCATTAGGCCAAAAATCTGAATGTGGTGTGCTCTTGTCCTCTGGCGCAAAGCCTAGGCACTGTCCTTCCAGCTATTAGTACAAATATGTAAACACATATGTATTTCTCCTGGGAGCAGCTTGCTTAGGCCCAGAAATTAGCACTGTGCTCCTAAACCCTCCAGTGGGTGGTACACACTTTCTGACATCCAGCAAACTTGTGAATCTCCTCATCACCTGCCATTTTGGGCCAGGGAGTAAAACTGTGTGGTCACACAAACGTTACACCCAGGAAACTGTGTAATGCAGCCAGGAAATCATCCACCCTTTTTGGGTCATCTCCATCAACTTCCTTGCAGAAGAAGTTTAGTTATGATCTTAATATCTAGCCCAGCTGGGGAGGCCAGCTATGTCTCCCCTCCTCACACTTACAGCGCAAGAAGAAGGTGTAAAATTATCAAAACTATAGAAATGCAGTATTTTAAAAGGTTTGTTTGGGGGTTTTTACAGTTAAAAATCAAACTGTAACTCATAATAAAGAGACAATGTCAGAAATGGTGAGAGCATCCCACTGAAGGGGGACTGCTTAACTTAGTTTGCTAGTATCGGGGAGAGGCAAGTTTATGCCACCTACTGTTGCTGCCCCTATCTCTTGGCATTCAGCTTTTTCAGGAAATCAGCTTTTAGTTGCTACCAAACTGGAACTTCACACAGCAATAAGTTCACAATGCTATCCAGAACTTTGTAATAATAAAGCAAATCTTGAGCACCTCTTCATATTTACTGAGCAATGAAATATCACACCAGAATTAAACGGTGTTTCTGAAAATAGTCTGAATGTGAATCAGAGGATATTTTAACAGATCCAACGGAGTAATTACAGGGTAGGAAGAGCAAATAGACTGTAATAGAGAACTGAGATAGGCAGTCAGAGACAAACTGTTTACTTCCCTGCTGATGGATGACTAGAGCAAATGGTCACCTAGTTTTTTTATTTAACTTTTTGCTGGTAGATTTATTCTTGATGTCAGGCTTAACAGACAAGACCAGACTGACTATTTGGTAGCAATACACCAGATATATTTAACACCAGAAAATTTTGTGGAAGTCATCAAAGACCATTTAATATAGTTTTTTATCGAAAGATGGTAAATATTATGTCACTCTTATAAAAGGGTGGATGAGACACGTGGAGTTTAAGTTAACCTGTCCCGTAGTCAAATTGAGCAACAAGACCTTCCAATAGCAGTGTCAAAGCAGCTGGCTTTGCAAGGCTGGAATCAAGTGTTAGAAAAAAGCCTTCAGCTGAAGCTCCCAAAAATTTTGAGTCCTGGAGTCATTCAGTTGTCACTTCAGTGACCAGTGACAGCTTGACATAGTCATGATGAACCATGTCCCTTCTTTGATTATGAGTGGCCTCTTACTAGGCACGAATTCTGAAACAGAGATAGTAGTTTTCTGACTGCATCTTATTTTAACAGGGAGATGCTTGAACCCAAGCAATAAACCCAAATTTTTTTTTATTTTATTTTTTTAATTTGAACAATGCAATTTGAATGTTCATTCCTTCAGTGTACCTTTGACTTACAAACTATTAAGGTCTTGCAACTTCAAAAAGACTTAATTGCAGGACCAAGCAAGCCTGTCCCTCTGCATTCTGACATGTACCATGTACCACCTTCTCTTGTCTTCCAACAGGAAACGCCCAACAGGTCATCACACACTCCATGGAGAAATCCAGGAATAACCAACTCAACCAGTTATCATATACTCAATAGAAAAAGTCCAGTCTACTAGCGGCTTAAAAGGTCAGAGAAACATCAGAAACAGAAAGTAACCTGGGGCAGATTGGCTAATTGTGTGCTAATGAAGCAGGCAGAACTAGCCTAATTAACAGCTTATCCTTAAAAGACATTCCACAACAAAAATTTTCTTTTCTGCCTTTGTCTTTATCTCAAGGCGTGCTTTTTTTTTTTCTGGTATAAACTACAGAGCTTCAAAAAACAGCCCTAAGGATGAAAGTATTATACTTTTCATAAAGAAAACGGCAACATAAATCAATTTAGTTTCATAACCCATCTCTTATGGCAAAAATTATTTTTAACTGTTTCTAATTTTTGTCAAATGAGTCAGATGAATTAAGCGCTATTTCATCAGAAGTTCATCTGAACTTCTTTTGATGTTTTTTAGCTTGTCACATAGACATGTTTTGACTTCTTGTCTGTGATGACCCTGAGCAACTCCACAACCAGCCCTCCTACAGCAGGAAGCTGGATCATCTGACCTCTACAAGTCCCTTCCAACTTAAATCATTCTCTGATGCTATTCTAATAGCCTAGCTACAAACCAGGCCATTCTTTCCATTTTCAGGATTTAACCAATACTGCTGAAAAAGATAGTAAAAAGTAAGAGGCTGAACAAGACTTATTTTGTGATGGCAAAATATATTATGGTATGCTTACAATAAGAAGTATATAGAAAAAGAGATATGCTTCAGAGCGTTTTTTAACTCAACTCATGTATAGCTTCTTCTCCTGTCAAAATTTCTTTTGACCATGAGAACCACACTTTTCACTAAAGCAAAAAAAAAAAATAACTGATTGATTCTGTTATGTGATGGATTCTTGTTGAGGACTACAGCTGAATTACAGAAAGGAGCACTGAAATTCCTCTTTTGAACATGAATGTAAGTCTGCCTATAGTGTTGAGTGTGTGACAATCAAAATTGTGACATAAAGACAACTACTGTCAACAGCAGTGGTAAGAAAAGCTGTCTCAACACAGCTGATATTAATACTCCTGAAGTTTAATTATCCTAATGTTGTTTAATTTTCTGCTGCTTGAAAAACAAATGCCACTGCACCCTCTGCTACTTGTATCTAAATCCCTTTTGCATGTTCTAATTTCAATACAACCACTACAAATATTGCAGGAAAAGTAATCAAAGTTTTGTAGGCAAGCAAAGTAAGTAATGAAGCAAAACACTGTTGTCTTTAATAGATATTAACAACTATATCTATGCCTATTTACTTTTTCCTCATTTCATCCGCTATGATGAAATCCTCTCTTTTATCCTCTGATGAAATCCTCTTGCTCATCCTTCAGAATGAACAGTTGCCTCTAGGTATCCTCTATACCATTTGGTCCAATACCAATGTTTCTGTCAGTTCCTTGTTCATTTGCCAGCTACACAATTGTTTATGAGATTCTGAGGACCAGTTCTCATTACTCAGGAACCAAAAAATATGTCTTGAAAGTTCATGACAATACTAGTTTAAAGTGTTTACAGAGGGAAGTCCACAAGTCTATTCAGCAGACTGCACAGCTCTGTAACACTTCTCATTCCCTGGGATGTATAAATCAGAGAGTGTTCTTAGGCTTTTTGCAAAACAGCAGAAGTTATCAGATTTCTCAGTCATATTAAAACACAGGTGGAAATATATTTAAAAGAAAACACAGAAATTGAGAGCTGGACTGATATAAATGGTATGTAATACACCACCTTCAGAAAGTCTTCTGCAGCACATATGACCATTAGGTGTTTGGAAAATAGCAGAAAGATTAACTGAAATCTGAATACATCACTAGGACAGCATAATGCAAAGGGAAAAAAAAAATGTATTTCAAGATGCACTTACACACTAGGTAACTCCTGACAGAACTAATTTTGTTACATTACCTTTGGAACTGTTTGAAAGCCAGGTATCTCAAAGTGTACCCTTGGCCAACAGAAAAACTGCATGCAAGAACAGCAGAACATATGATCCTTAAAGCATTATGGATGCTTTATATTCCATTTACAATACAAGGAATCTTTGTTTTTAAGGGTTACATCTTAGAATGACAGAAAATTCAGTCTGATTTTTGCATTGACTTGTCTCTATGGAAACCAGAAGCATGACTTAATGTTTAGATGGTGATGGCTCAATAAGTCCCTACACTGCATTTCAACTGCATCTGTTTCAGTTTTCAAACTTAGAAGTTTTAAAAGCCATGATGCAAGTAATGCTTTTTAACTGCTTATTTTACACATTCTAGTACTTTGGGTGGGGAAGGAAATAATATTTTCATTAAAATTGCATTTCTAGGACATCTATTATCACAAAGACTCCAAAAGCGCTTTTATCATTAAACTTACCTTGGAAGAACCTATTGCTGAGGGGAAAGCAATGAAGACATTGAACTTTGTTCATTTCCCTGCTTATTTCATTTTAATTCCAAAACATAGTTTGCAATGCCAATACAATATATTTCGGAACAGTAATCGAACAAATGCTCTATTTTGGCTCTCTCCCACATTTTTTCCAGAAACATATCTCACCTGTCCAAGTGTCTAAAAAAGGATTTTCCCACCTAGGTGTTTGCCTGGAAAGGTGTTAGTATTTTCCTACTGATTTTTGGCATCTGCCAATTTAGTCTTCTTTTTGTATACGACATGCACAATGTCTTCAGGTGCTTGTCTCCTTCATTTGCAGGCTGAATGAAATCACTGGGTTAGGAATTTTGTGAATGCTACCATCACAAAATTAATTCACTGTTTAAAAACTGTGGCTGCTATAACAGACTTACATTTTCCTGTCCTGAGGAGCACTTTGTACTCTATGTAGTCTCATACATTCCAGCTGCCACTTGTAGACGAAGTCTTTACATTTGTTTCCAACCTTTGAGCCTTTCCTTCTTCTCACTTTCACCACATTAAATTTCCTGTGTGCATTTTGATTCTTTTTCAGCCAAGCAATAAGCCACAGCAGAATGGAACTCTTGGCTTCTGATCCTTGCCAGAAGGTGTTAGGAGGTATGCAGCTAGCCTAATGCTCAGTCTGATCCATTTTGGAAAAAGGATTTAAAAACTTAAACTGACATTCAAAATAGAAACAAAAGCTTGAGGTTTTGACATGGCTATAACAAAAAAAAAAAAAAGCATGCAAGGAATTATTATTAAGGAAAGCAAGGAAATATTAAGGTGTCAAGTAGATGACCTAATGAAATGTTAGTTTTTAGGTAGCAAAGGTACTGCATATAGCGACATTAAAGGAAGGACAGAATTAGCAAAACTATCCATCAGCAGTACTATATGACTCACTAAGAGACATTTAAAGCCACTTATGTGACTCACATGAGGAGGAAAGGCAGAGCAAAAAGGGAAGAATACTGTATGGTGAGAATGTCTGTTATGCCAGGACACTATGGGATTCTTTAAAACTGGCCTCCATCACTACACTTGTAAGGTGAAAATTCTGTCACATAGTAGAAAGGGAGAAACATCACCCCCTTAAAGCACTGTCTTTTCTTTTGAGGTTAACCTAACAAAATTTTTAAGCACTACGAAGTTATTTGATTTTATAGAATACACAGTCCAGAAACATAGATATTTCCCTTATAGCAGTTTCTGAAATCAATGCTTCTCAGCTGCAACAAACAATTGACTGGCACAATATCAGCAAGACCAAAGCATAGCTCCAGGACGGGCTCTTCTGAAGGGAAGTGGGGGACAGTGGGCTAAAGAAAAGTTAAGCAGCAATGTTTTCATATTTCTTGGATGCAGGGGAAAAGAAGAAGACTGGAGAAGTTTTCTGGGAAGGGTGGAACTCCCAATTTTCTTCCTACAACTGTCACAAGAACTGTGATGAATAACACGTGACAAGGCAATGCAGGAAAGACCAGAGAGAAAGAAGGAAGAAGAAACATTCATACAGACCTGTTCTGTATGCTGTGTATATAGGATCACCTTGTTTATAGCTGTGTGTTTTTAACGTGAAAAAGGGAATATTAGTGGCAATTCACCAACTCCCATGATATGAAAGAAATCAGGTTGATAGAAGCATGTCACCCCCACAATAGCAACATCTTTTGACTTGTCATCAACCTAGGTAATGTTTTCAGCTATCACCACAGGGTTCAGTTCATGCTATACAAGAATGATTATAAACTTTCTGAAGGGTGTAATATTACATTGAGACAATATAGTCAATGCATATCCTCATGGCAGCACTTAAAAAACTGTTCTACTTCTATAAATCTATTAGCAATGTACTACTATTTGCTACCCTTTTTTTCAGTACCTGACAAAACATTTTTACATATTTACTTCCAGTGAAAGACAGGCAGAGTGGATGTGGTTCCTCTTTAAGTAGGAATTCTGTTATTCGTTGTTTAATGGGGCCAACAAGGATAAGGAGTTTCCAGAATATAATTTTTGTCTATATTATCCTGTATCAATATATATCCTATATCCTCTATATACCATTCACTTTCCGTTGCAGTTTTGTACATTTTGCCAGTTAACCGCAGAGTCAGTGGTTGACTAAGAATCCATTTATTTAAACAAAACAAATAAAAAAGAGTTTTCTATTTAATGCTTCCACTGCTAACTTTCTATCAAATTACAAAGATTGGATAAAAAATATTTACCATGACTGAGCTTGTTACAGAAGTCAACCAACCACTTATCTTTAGAAAGCATTAATTTATGCCTTTCTGTTGAAACTTTAAACAAGCAAGCTTGTTCCCAGGATTATTCCTGCTTAAGAGACTTGGTTGTGGTCACTTGGAAATATGGTCATTTAGAAACTTAAAAAAGATGCCCATATTTTAAAAAATATTATAAATACTGCAAAAGATGTAAGTTCTTAGTCTTAACCAGATTAAAATTAATGGTTGTGCATCCCTTTCAATAAATTATTATATTTAGAAACAACAGCATGACAAGAACAATGATTATACTACCACAGGTCCTCCTCACTAAGGCAGAACACCAGGCCGAGGATTGGTTTCATAGCAGCATCAAAGAAAATCTGCCTCAAAGAGACCTCTGGAATAGATCATCTGGTCCGATTCTGTGCCTGGAGGCATAAACAAGTGTCTGTTGATCCTTCCTCACAGATATTTATATATATTCAACCAGTCCTTGAATCTCGCAATGACAGATTCCAGTGTCTCCCTATGACAAGCTTTTTTATGATGGTTAAAACTAATTTCCCTCTTGGGAATAAAAAAAGCAATGCACAGATAATTTGGAGTAACTAAAATAAACCTTAGAATTTCAGTATGCAGTGCCACCTACTCCAGGAAGAAGAAAGGGGTGAAGCAGGGAGAAATGATGATACAGCAGCGTACACCTGATTTATGCCTATTTTAAAGATTCTGTGGCTTAGATTCATATCCAACCAGGCGCCTTTACAACGAAACAACACCTGCATGAATAAAGTATGAGCTGAGAAACAGTATTTAATTTCATACAACTGTGGTTAACTTCTACAAGGTCAGTGAATACCTAAGGCAGTTCAACTCCTCTTGAAGGCACACCTCCACTACAGAAATATAGTCCTGGCACACAAGTGTCATTGGTTTGAGAAAGAGCCACCAGGAAATGTAAAAAGAGCCAAAGTGGGTCTAACATCCACCCAGCTCCTCATGGAAATGGTTCTTCAATGAGCCAGAGGAACGGATTAGGAAACTGGTGAACAGCAGTCCCAAGGAACTGGGCCAGATAGAGACCACCCAAAAAGCAGGAAAGGCTGTAAGAATGGGACTGGAATTAAGAGAAACTATTTGTCAGTTAGAGATAACCAAACAGTCAGACTGGCGCTGGCAACCATTGCTCATACAGAAAAGGTGAAGGAAAAGCCAAGACAACACCTGAAACCTAGGAAAACAGAGGACTAGATGCCCATATGAAGAGAAACTATGTGCTTATTTTGAAAGAGCTTGATAAATTATGTCCCAGGCAGAGTGAAATTATTTTAATAACCTCTAACCATGGGCTCCTTTGAGAGGCATCCATGAACGAAAATGAAGTCTATGAGTCTATGGTCACCGTATTATTTAGATATAGCCTCCACAATATTATCTTGCAATAATTTAATTTAAAAAATTCCTATGTGGTATGTCTCTTTGAAACCACCTATGGAGAATTCATGCTGTATTTTCTGGATATTATCAGTAAATAAATCCTTTATAACCTGCTTTTAATTGCAGTAGACACAGATTTAAGCAATTAACAGTTGCATTTAAAATGGGATTTTCTTACTTATAAAACAAAATCCCACAGAACTCATATACAAAAGCATTAAGATGGTGAAGGGAAAAGGGATTTACAATTACCCTGCTCATCCAATTACAAAATCTGAATCTTATTGTGACTTTCCAAATCAGCAGACCATTTAATAAAACTTGGGACAGCTGTCAGTGTAACCGATTCCTTAATTAATACAGCAGAGTATAACTGAAAGATTGATTTTCATTTATCAGAATGCTTCCACACAAAAGTCTCATTTTTGCTAAGTCCAACATATCTGGATAAAAATTATTTTGGTAAATGTCCTGGCAAACTACTGCTGACTAACATGTAACTCTTTAAACTAGTACAATACACAGAAGAAAAACAAAACAGAAAATCATGTAAATTGTTGTCAAGCTTAAGAGCTCCACGCTAAGCTTTAGAGATTTCATTATGGTTATTACTGGTTTACAATTACCATTTGCAGGTAAATGACAGCGTCTGTATGCTGCTGTTGTACTTTTGTCTGCTATTGAGTAAAGATTCTGGTCAAAAAAGGGAAGGAACTGTTGTGAGACCAATTCTCTGTTGGCATAACTGTATTGGTTTCACTAGACTTACTTATGTCAGCAGAAAACATAAGCTTCTGTTTATATTTAAACAAAAAAAAAAAAAAAAGCAAACAACCAAAACCACAAACAACAAAAAACAACACACACCATTTGCTTTTATTAAAATGCCTTTTTAAACTGAAGAGTACCGATGAGTGACAGGATCCCCTCCTAAACCTAACAAAGTACATACCCTCTCCAGCATCTATCTGTCTTTCTTGTACTGAAGAGCCCAGAACTGGGCACAGTGCTCCAGATGTGGACTCACCAGGATCGAATAGAGGAGGAGGATCATCTCCCCTCGACCTGCTGGCCACACTCCTCCCGATGCACCCCAGGATGCTAATTGCCTTCCTGGCCGCAAGGGCACACTGCCGGCTTACAGTCATTTTACCATCCACCAAGTCCCCCCGGTCCTTCTCCACCGAACTACTCTCTAGTACGTCAAGCCCCAGCCTGTACCGGTGTTTGGGCTTCTTCCTCCCCAGGTGCAGGACCCTACACTTGCCTTTGCTGAACCTCATTCGTTTTCTCTCCACCCAATTCTCCAGCCTACCAAGGTCCCATTGAATAGCAGCACAGCCTTCAGATGGTGCCATAAAGACCTAGGAATGAAAAGAAAGGAATATGTTTGGGAAGAAGAATTCACTGTATCCAGGGCTGGTGAAAGAACAGGTTAGGCAGACTGGCTCATTCCGGAAAGTTCTCAGACGGATTTTCAGTAACAGAAGCAGGAAAGACATTGCTCCAAGAGCTCTCCAGGACACACTAGCCTTAGGCTAACCTAAAGTGGCTGAAGCTGCCAGGACTGAGATGCTAAATGAGAGCTGAGCTAGTTAAAACAGATTTACATTTTTTTTCTTCACATAAAGAATAATTGTAAAAATAAAACTTGGGCAGTTTGCCTCATTAAAAGTATTTCCACAAACATAGACTGTAGGTAAACCCACATAAATGGATAGCAGTTGTATGCAACTGGAATTGCTCCTACATTCTCTGTTCCCATCTAGAGAAACTGCCCTTTCTCGAGGTGATACGCAATTTTCTTTCAGTGACAGCTGGTATGGGGATCTCTTCCTAGGCACAGACTGGGAGTCATGCTTCATTACATTTGCTGTGTTTGTGATGAGGATTATCTGTAGCTTGAAACAGAAGAGAGAATGAAAATAAATTCTTTCAAAGGATGGTCATTAGAAGTAGCAGTCCTGCAGCAGTACTCAAATGAAGTACTTCAAGACCATTTTCTGATTTTAAATATGCTTCTTTCTGGTTATCTGCTTCCCACAGAATTTACCTGGCTACAAAGGCAGCAGACAAAAAGCTAAGTAAATTTGTAATACTGACTTCTAAGATTCTGGAACAGAAGGTCTCAGCTTTATCCATGTAATTCTGACTACAGTTGTATAATTCATTCATTGCCGCTTGTTCTCTAGTTTAAAAACTGATTGAGAAAGAATTGAATCAGTGCAGACCGTTAGCATAACAGTGCCCACATAAGTGGATTTTTTACATGTAAAGCACATAGTGATTAAAAGACACAATTGTGAAAAAGTGTTCAAGAGAACCACACTGCAACATGTTCTCACATGGCTTTCCGTCATGCCATCACCAGGTTTCAGCACGATTTGGACCTTCTGCAAGTTATGCTTATAAAATGAAATTGGTTGTTATCCATTTCAGTTCTTCCCTGTTCCTGATGTGAGAGGTCAGAATTTCTAGTAATCATTCAAAGCATGATTTTACAAAACACCATTTTGAGGACTGTTCTCCAGAACACAGTCTACCAGGCATGTCACTGCACCTGCTGTTGTCAACATTTCTCTATAATCTTTTCATGGTAAGCTTCAAAGGATATGAACTTAAAACCTTCTTTTTCGTTAAAAGCCTATCAGTCTGGAATATCTTTGAAAATGGTTACTCTTAGCTTGATTAATCAAAGTTATTTCACAATATTCTTAATGAACAAAGTGACCAATTCTCTGTGGAGCTGATCTACAAATCCACATCCTTCTTTATGGGTGGAACACTTTTAAGCTGGAAACACACTGGGTGTTTTCATAAATCAAAGTTGCTCTCACTTGGGTAATGATACATAGGAATCAACAACTCAGTAGTATATAATGCACAGGTGGTTCTTTGGAAAAGGAACACATTATTATTTGTATGAAATAGTATTTTTAGCATATAAACATGGAAAAAAAATATTTTGTGACACATCCCTGATAATTTTCATACTATTATATTTTATTCTTGCACCTGATGGGGACTCAGTGGTTTGAGGGTCCCTGAGCAAGACTCAGATAACTGGGCTCTGTTCTGAGTCTCACCATCAGTCTAAGATGATCAGAGGGCATATTTTTATCTCTGGCTCTCAGCTCCCCTCTCTTTAGTATCAGAAGAAAACTATACACCTTCTAGTAATTTGTTGCGAGAACTGCAAAGAAATTACAGTCCAGTGCCATATAACAGACACATTCACACCATCTGTACTGGGGCTTGCATTCTTTTCTAGAGGTGAGGAATCTAGCCTTCTTGTATAAGCATGGAACTACCATCTGATTCTACCATCAGCTTGTGGTGCCTAAGAATCCAGTACACCCTGTTCAGAGGGAAAGAGAGATGACAGTTGACTGTCTTAAAGATTCCCTAAAGTAAACAAGATAATCATCATGCAGCTATATGAGAAAGAAAGTGTTTAAATTTCAGTTCCTGAACTGTACCTTTGGAAAATAGGTTGTTCACAACAGAAATGTAGACATTTTAGACATACAGATTTGTTACTAGCTTAAAAGTCACAGTAATTGCTCACAGTACGAGTCAAAAACTGTGTAGGTGTACAACTGAAAAGGTGAATAAAATCTTTCAACTAATTTTTTCTTTTATAGCACATACTGACTATGGCATACAGACATAGAAATGAATTGGGTTATGTAAGTTTACCTCTTGTTCACAGACAAATGCCATTCATTATTCACCTCAAAAAGAAATGCCTGTATCTTCATCTGCTGAAAAAACATTCAAACCATACACCAGCTCTACTTGTACCAAAGAATTTCTGAAGGGGAAAGGACACAAGAAATAAGCCTAGGTGTTTCAGGGAATGAAGAGGAAGAGGGTTTTCTTCTTTCTTTTGGAAGGGCTTCTGGCTTCTCAGACTCAATCAAGCTTGCACCATTGGGTTTAGCAAACATTCAGTTAGTATCTGCAATATCCAGTTACTTTCTGCAAAACATGGTTTAAAACACTTGAAGAGAGGAAATAAGGCATGAAGAAATCTATGTTACATGACAATAAACTGCTTCACCATATGTACTCCCCACATTTCAGACAAATGAATGGATTAAGGTAAATTATTAACATTCGTATCTTCATTTAAATATGTTACCAAGCTTGTAAATTAAGCCTGACATTTCAAATGTCAGGAAGCAAGTCCTTTAATTGACATTGAAGCATTAGTCCACTGGAGAAAACCGTGATGAGTGCAAAATTAAAAGATGTATCATGGTGCAAAGGCACACCATTAGTGGTAGAGAGTCAGATTTAGCATTTCTTAACTGTCAACCATGCAACTTCGAGATTTAAATAACTTCAATACCCGCTTTTAATTAAATAGGTCATTACACGCAAAACAGGAAGAATACCTAAAACCAACTGTTTTTCACATTCAATAGTCTGTACCTGAGGATCGTGAAAGTTAGCATCCCCAGTATTTAAAATTACTGATTTCACCTGGAACTGCCAGAATTGGAGCTGCTGGCAGCAGAGGATTTGAAAAAGCATGACTGAGGAAGGTGGACTGTGGCAATCTGGGGCATGGGAGGATGCTCCCAAAGCCTGCTCACATCTCTCCTTGTCCCCTGCATCGCTCCCAGAAACACAATACTGTGACTGGGTGCTCCAGATACAACTGCTGCTGCCTGAGCAACAGTGTTTGGCTATAAAATTTTCCAAATCACAAACCCCTATCTACAAACACAGACTCACTCTATCACTAGGAAAGGAAGCTTTTAAATAGCCTTTTAAAATATTGTATAAAAGAAGAACAGTTTTCCATTACATACTCAAACATAGAACAGAAGAGTGGAGGAAAACATCCCGTGCTGGGTCTGGATATGTATCTTTTTAATCTAGAATTATAGCTATGTGCAGGGCTTGCAAGTGGGTTGGTTGAAATGACCCTCTCTTTCTAGGGAAAAGTAAAAAAATATCAAAGAAATCAAAGGAAAGAAAAAAATCACCCCCAAGCCCCCAGATTCCAGCTCCTTCACCTTTGCCTTGTTCTACATGGTCTTCTCAGCTCCAAGGGAAATTCGACTCCAGCAATACAACTGTGCATCGCAAAGTAACATGTCCTCCCTGCACCATCATATACTTCAGTTAAAACACTAGTAAGTTCCAGTACCACATATATACTTTGGGGTCTTTGTTTGCATGGAAGCCAAGCATCAATTCTTTTTAGGTAAATATCACCTTTGTACAGGTGATTGCAATAGCAATGTGTTCTTTCCTCCTAAAAAAGCTCATGGAAAATTTTTAAATCAATGACATGTTCCTTGTCAGGACAAACTACCTGGGAACACCTGTACTGAAAGGTCTACAGCCCAGTGGCAAAAGTGATGGAAGTTTGAAGCTCTTTACAGGACCATTTATCAACAGAACTTCAAATAATCACAGACAATCTTACCAAGCCAGTCAGTTTGTCTGACAAAGGCTGTCATGAGAGCACTTACTGAACCCCATCCACTGATGAAGCAGGTAAGACCATTAATATACTGGTCTGTTACATTAAGTATACCATCTATTTTCTATTGCCCATATTTTTTCCATATTAATGATAATGAAACTCAAATGTTCATAAAAGGACTCAGTCTGTGAAAGCCATTTTGTCATAAAGGTCGTGCTTTCAAATAAATTAATAAAGACTTTAATTGGCTATCAGCCTGTAACACAAAAATTCAAATCCACTTCAGAACACTTATTTAGATTGTCAAAACTTGCGCAAAGGTTTGCTTTTCTCTGCAAAAGATAAGCTTGTCAACCCAATATAAAGAAGGACAAAAGGTGAAAGAGATGCTGTTCCCTGCCCTGCTTTGTTGGTGGTGGTGGCCTGAGAAGCTGCATTCCAGCTCTACTAGGTGCTCCAAATAGCCTCTCCTTCCACATGCTCAGGAACTCCCTTTTAGTTTTTAAACTAGCATATATTTTCCATGAGTAGTATCTGTAGATAAAGGTGATCAAAATGAGGACTACACACTAAGCTACAAATCATTTAATAAGATACTTCTAAAATGCTTTCCTTCCAATAATCTCCCTCCAGTGTCTTTTTCTGAGCTTTCTCATCATGCTTCATTCGCAACTGTTATGAATAAACACTGCATTTGGGACTACAGCAATTGTAGATGTATATAGGCTACTTGAGTTTGCCTAGATCAGGCACCAACTGCATAAAGCTGAGAATAGTACAGGCTTTAGCTTGTGCTTTGTAAGTCTGCTGGGACCTCATGCACTTAGCAAGGCAATAAGCATGCAATGAGGGCTATGTTACTACAATTTCACTTCTACTAGACTCTGGGGGGCCTGTTTTGAGCTAAGTATATATGCTATTATCACAGCTACACACCCCTGCTTCACAAGGAAATGTAACTTAAACCAAGTTTTGAAATCTAGCAAACCAAGTCAGAAAAGAAACACAACCCCCAATTTCATGAGTAGCCTCCTGCCTTACTTTTAACTTGGTCTTTTTAAGAGGATGTGTCCAATTACCATATGTGCCACAGCTGAATCTTCTCAAACATGACCTCTGTCAGAGAAGAGACTTACACCTGTTCTCAAAATCCAAGGCTTTGAATTTCACTTTGGATCAAATGGCAATCAATGCAGGTCAGACTGGCTTTTCTTCACAATTTTAGCAAGAAATGCTGCTCAATAAAGAATCAGCGTGTCAGTCCTCCTTTCTGTAGGAACAAAAATGTAGAGTTGTTAGAGCATTTCCAACTCAACTAAGATAGCTCACTACTCAGCTTTTGTGCAGAGCAGTCCTCTGTTCAAAATGTTCTCCAAATAGCATTCTCCATTTTCTCTCTCCAACTGATATATAAGGCCATATATCTGATAAAATCACATGGATGCATAACTATGTATTACATCAACACTTTAATTTGAATTTATCTTGGATCTCTACATCCACTCCTTGTCAATTTAATTTTTCACTTCTGTTCTCTGCATAGTTTAAAGCCTTATAGGGTGGAAAATAATGGCACTGATATCTTTCTGTCCTTCACATAGCTATGATAACACTTCTGGCTGTGAAAAACTACAACGAACACTGCCATTACATTGCTGAACTAGTCTTAAAATAGGTACAGCGCTTACAGCATCTAAAGCTTTGGAACAGAAACGGAAAAATCTTTCACTGGCCTGAACAGCTGTAACAGAAGTTCCCCAGCAACTGCTTATGGCAATGGCTAAATCATGCAGTACCATTATAGTGTGGCAATTATAGTAGGTACAAAAGGTATTTCAGTTTGGAATAAAAATTGTTTATAAAATCTTAATAACTATGGAAAAACAATAGCAATGAATATAGTTCTGAGCAAAGAAGAACCTTCTTCCTATGTTGCTCTCTGTGCTGTCAATGAATTGTTTCTGCCCCTTGATCTCACCAACTATGAGCAGCGCAATCATATTGTCTCATGTCCCAGCTAGCAATTTCCATGGTCCATTCTCTAGGAATGGGCCTAGTGTTCCCATTCCATTTTGCCATGGAAGTCTGCACTTAGTTTACTTTTTCTATCATCATTAATCACAGGCACAATAAAAAAGATTAGCTTAAAAAAAAGAAACAAAATTCACTAACATTGATTTTCCTCTCTACAGCAGAACCACAGAAAAAGAGGTATCAAGCAGAGATGTGATAGGAATTAGTGCTGCATTCCACTTTCGTTTATACAAAACACAGAGTCCACTTATGCTAAGAAAGCTTAAGGCAATATGAAACTGTCTGAGATTAGAACTACTATTTGCAAATAAACAGCAACAAATACATTGTCTGATCTGAATAAAGAATAAATCCTTTGGGATTTTGAATCAATGGTTGATTTAGTCGTCCTCCTCTTAGTTCATTTCTGTGAAGACCAGCAGCAAGTAACAAAACAAAGATGTCACCAACATTGGAAAGAGAATGACAGGCTTGGGAGTCTTTCCTCTACATCCTGTGATATGGCAGGCAGATATAAGAGCCATTAAGGAAGACAGAAAACTCAATTACTCGACCTACAGAAATTCATTTCTCTCTTCTTTGTTTCTGACTCCATGAGATATCACCTATTGCTTTATCAATCTCAGTGGGATACAAGGCAAAAAAAAATGTTGAGCATTCCCTCTAAAGGACAGAGGCATTTGCATCTGCTCTTTTTCATTACTCATGGCATAATCTCTTTCTCATTGCTTATAGAATGTGATAAGAAAAAGCAAATCATCTCTTTCTTCAGGCCTTCCCTCTCCAGAATATGAGTGTCCAACGACTGACCCAGGAAGCGCACTGAAGATAATGAGCTGTATATTCAGCACCCATGTATTTTGTTTAGCTTGGAACAGGAGAGGGAGGTAGAGGTATGTCTAAACTCACTGGCAGGGAAACACATTTATCTTTGGCACTCATGACTCAAACAACTCTGTTCAACTCTGAATACGAACATCACCGGTGATTAGACATCAGTCACTTGAAAAAGTCATCACTCTGGCTGCTTGAAAAGTAGCTTGTTTGAAACACCATTAATCTCAAATGCCATGGCTCTCTAGAGGAATAGTCAATTAGCATCTAGAAGTTCTGCATGTGGTACCAGTCAGCAGCTATTGTACTCAGCAGGAGAGACCCGCAATGAAATAGAACAGCAAGTGACAAAATAAGAATAGGAAAAACAAAAACAAAGCAGTAAACAGGAATAGAACTGCAGGAAGCCATTTTGGCTGTTCACCTAGAGGAAACACAATTTCATCACAGAGTCAAAAAACGTGCTCAAAAATGCAAAGAAAGGGAACTATGTCATTCATGGTAAATCAGCTTGATGGTGTAATACTAAGAAACATCAGGGATGCAGTTCACTGAATGGTTGGGGATGGGGGTGTTAGTCATATAACATAAGGACAAGCCTCCTGCCAGCTATACTAGATCTGATAATCTTTTCCATGTTCCTCTCCACCCACATACACACAACTTAAAGTTAAGTGACTAAAACCATGGGGGGAAAAAGAAGAGGGCAAGCACAGCCAAAAGGAGACATTTCCCTGTCTGGATCCAGACCCCATGCCCCAGTCCCAAAGGAGTTACCCAGGGCCACTCTCCTGCAGCGAGAATGCTAGGCAGCCCTGGACTCCAAGAAAGCCAGCGGGACTTTCAGCACCATTGTAGAGAAAACAAACCAAACAAGCAAAACCCATAGGCTCTTCACAGCTGTTTTCCTCCCCATGCCTTTGTACTGAATTTTTTACTACCTTTTTTTACCAAAGAGTGAATTTAAACTGTTTGACACCTCAGAGGTAAGGCGGCTTCAGTACTCCGGCTACAAAAGGTGTCAGCTACAACAAATGGTTTTTTAAGAATGCTTAATCACTTGACATTCACGTCTTTGAACTGCTGCATGAACGGCTACACATAAAGCTGAATATTGCTACAAATCTCTTGGGTTTGTTTATCCTGTCAGCACCCCCTTTCACAAAAGCACTGGCAAAACTTGCAGCCACTGCTCATGACATTAACAGGAAAGTAATGCCGGAGTTTGTAGCAGAATATTACAGTTGAAGGAACTTTCAGTTTCACTTTATACAATTACCCCAGCAACAACAGCAAGCACATTGAAAACACACCACCAATCAGCAAATTCACATTTGGGACAGCAATGCACTGAAATGATCAGCGGACCACCAATATTTCTTACGTACCTGGATTAACATTGATAACTGCAGAGTCTATATATCAGTTTCTCCACAAAATTCTAAAGTTATAGGTAATAAATGCAAACATTTGTCTCATAATACCGTCCTTGATCTTTTCATGTTATTATTGGACTTCTTATTCCTAGCTACATTGTTGCTAAAATAAGTTGCTCTTTTTTCCTACAAAACTTGCCAAACCCACTGCTGGAATGCACTTGTATTGTCCTCTTACTAGAAGAATTCCTGTAACATTCCCATTGACCTAATTGCAATTTTTGGCCTGAAAAGATGACACGTTTGCGTGAATCTGGTAAAGCTGTTGAAGCAAATACTAGAAATGAACTACCCTACTGGCCCCTTACATCAAGCTCCAGGCTGAATCCCCTTAGGAATGTGATGGCATTTCTTCTCCCTGCTTTTTTCTAAAAACCTACTCTAAGCTGCTTAAAAAAAAAAAAAAAAAAGTCCAAAATCTGACCAGAATAGCCCAGAAACTTAAGTAAAGACAGCTGGAAAGATGAAAGAGTGATAATGCTTAGATGCAAACCAAGCAACATGTTCCAACAACTGGCAGGGAGCAAATTCTGTCCCAAAAATATATGTTATTTCATCTGGCATTAAAGAATACTGTGTCAGTGGGGAAATCTCTGAAACCACAATACAATTACATTGTTTTAAGTCTCTATTTGGAAGCATTATCATTACTTCAAGAAAACCAGAGTTTTCATATTTATACACGCTCAGTGTGGTACCTGTTACAGCAAACCTTCTTCCTCATAGCAGCAGAAGAAAACAAATAATTACAGTTTAAAGCATTGGTAAATACTATGTGCCATCATCAGGCAAGCAATTCAAATGCAGCGATGTGATATGAAAACCACATGCAATATTGTGTCCTGTATTAGATTCCAAACACAGTTTGCAGAGATTCCTGACCCAAAGCAACTCCTGCTTTTGCCCCTGCTGCAGATGAAGCTCGTGTTGGGCAAAGTCCCATTTTATAGAAAAACAGTGTCATTGACTTGTATCCTATAATCTCGTGAAATCCTTGGATGAGCCCACAATCCCAT
The DNA here is from genome assembly GCA_009867235.2 of Psittacus erithacus. Taxonomy (NCBI): domain Eukaryota; kingdom Metazoa; phylum Chordata; class Aves; order Psittaciformes; family Psittacidae; genus Psittacus; species Psittacus erithacus. Next base: position 26,308 of record WYDI02014506.1, read on the forward strand.
TTAGAGTCATGGTGCAGGGACACAAACATAACTGTGTTTCTTCTGTATCAGTGTGCTGTGTTCCCAACATATTTCTGGCTGTAATATATACTTTGAATTTTCTGAGGTTCTATCACGGCTTCCTTACCTGCACAAATCTTCCCATCATAGGTCTCGCACATCCAATCATGGCACTCACACAGCGGACCATAGTATTTGCCAGACTCAGTCACTTGGCAGATGCAGACTCCACACTCACATCTGCCCCTGTCACTGCACAGCTTTCCCCCTGGAACACGGCACCTGAGCTCCGACTCAGCCCGGGACAGCCGGCATGAAGGACGACCCAAACCGTTCCTGCAGAGGACAGCAAACAAAACAAGCTGTGGTCAAAGCCAGTGGCTGCAGCTCAGAGCTGATCTGATGAGAGCTTGGCTCACAGGAAACCACACTCCTGCCATGGCTTCAGAATATTGTTTTAAATGCTACCGGGTTTGTTGCGCTTGTAAACTACTACTTGCCTCAACTCACCCAATTTTCTTCTCTTTCATCAGAAATCTCATGGCTACCTGTGTTAATGCTTATATAGTATTTTACTGACCATGTTAACTGAATTAGGTTCATCATCTTTTGCATTATGCGCATCTGGTATATTATGCATATACCTCTACAGTTTAATTATCTATCATGAAACATTTTAATCTGAATTATTCCAAGAGGCTTGGAAAAGATTCAAACATCCAAACATACAGGTAGCATAACAGGAATATATGAGACCAAAAAGCAAAACTATGGTTGATTCTAATAAAATACGTTGCCAAGGTGATCTTTCTGGTTGCCAGATATGTAGGATCCATGCTTCCATCAGAAAAGCAAACCAAAGTAATCACTGCTTTCCATGCAATAGTGTAGTTTGTCACTGTGATTTTAGTAAAGTCAGCAGAATCTGGATGCTAGAACTAAAGATTTGCAGCTCTGCCGTGGAACTGTACCATGTACTGGAGCACAGAGAGATCATACACAGGGAAAATCACACATTGCTTTATCAGGAGCTGGACTGTAGGAAAACAGAATAAAGGGCTGGCCAAGCCAAAAATAGGTGATCACAACACAAGGGAATATGGAGGATTCAGGTGACTAGTACCTGAACTTCTCAAACACTAGATTTTGGAGGCTCTGGAGCAAAGGAGGTGCTAGCTCTAAGAGCAGGCGGGTTCTGGCCCTGGTAAAGGGGAAGAGCAAAGGGCAGTGTACCTGCTGAGCAGGAACTCACAGGGTTTTGTGGTTAGGCACCTGCTCTGCTCAGGCAGCAGAATTTAGAAGCTTGTGTGTAGACAGACATCACTGTCCAGATCTTCCCCCTTCACTGCTTTAAAAATCTACATCTCGGGCATGAAATACAGCATTGCAAATGACCCCCAGAGCTTTCACAACACCTATTTAGGTTCCCAGTGACCCAGACGACTTCCCTCAGTGTCACTTTTTAAGCAGGCAGAGGAAGAGCTCACAAACCGCTCCAGTGCTCCCTCCGCAACCTCAGCCTCCACGCTCCTGACACCTCTTCCATCAGTCGCAACCGCCCCCCAGGACCTTCAGAGCCAGACTTACCGCAGGGACAGGGAGCCGGCCGGCGGCGTAAGGTTACCGGCCGGCAGCGAGGTGACCAGCAGCAGCACCACCAGCCCCAGCGGCCTCTGTGAGCACATGGCGCAAGCTGCCCTACTCCTGCAGCGGGACAGCCGGGTAGTCGGCCGAACAGACCCGCCGAGCGTGCACAGAGCTGCAAGCTGGACAAGCTCGGCTCCAGGGCTGCTCCCCCCGTGCGGCAGTGGCTCTGATTAGCTGCCTGGGAGCGGGATTTGGGCAGCACTCTGGGAGGGAGGCCGGTGCCAAACCCCGAAGTTTACAGTCTAGGCAGGGAAGTAATTAGAAACAGTTGTGCAGCCAGATGGTTTATTTTGATGTTTTAAAAGTGACCCGTTCACAGATGTGAATGAACTGTCTAATTCTCAAAGTGCAGGCACCGTAAATATTTGAGGTATGTGTTAACCCCCTGTCCTTTGATGGATAGTGGCTTGGGATAATCTGTGTGTGGGAAATGTGCACCGCTGAGGAGACAGGACCAGTGCTCCCAGCTGCAGCATCCCTGCCTGACTGGCAGAGCACCTCCCTCCTCTCCTTTCCCTAAGGTTACCTGCTCAGATCATGGCACTGTGCGACACCACGGGCTGCCAACCTACAAATTAAAAACCTGAGCAAATTAAAAAGACTTAGTAGTTAGTTGTTTCCTAATGCCTCATTAAAACACTTAGGCAGAGTGGTATGAGATTTTGGAAGGGCTTTAAAACTAAGCTAAAATGAGGGATAGATCACAGAATCACAGAATGGTTTGGGTTGGAGGGGATTTTAAGATTATCTAGTCATGGGCAGGGACACATTCCCCTAGACCAGGTTGCTCCAAGCGCCATCCAACCTGGCCTTGAACACTTCTAGGGTTGAAGCATTTGCAACTTCCTTGGGCAACCTGTTCCAGTGTCTCTCCGCTCTCACAGTAAACAATTTGGCAGGAACGGCCATGGGCATTTCGTTATGCTACAAAGAAGGTGCAACACTTTTTGATCTCTCTTGTTGTCATGCAAAATTACTTACTGCCTGATACTTCACTGGGGTAGAAAGCCTTTAAAGAAACAAACTTCTACCACAAAAGATGGTAGGATATATGTGTCCTAGTCTACACACACACACACACACACACACACGCACACACATAAGCTTTTTTAAATCAGGCAGCTGACAGAAGAAACTTTCACTGGTTCCAGAGCCTATATTGGGGATTAAATCCCTCAGCTTTCTCAAAATGAATAACTCTTGCTTTATTTTCATATTTATTGTCTGGTATACCACAGATTATACTGTTCTAGAAAACATTTTAAGATTTGGTAAAAAACCCTTTGACTCAGATGCTTGCATTTTAAATAGTGAACTCAAGGGTACAATTCCATGGATTCATGTAAACATAACTAGTTCTGCTAGTGATCTTCCTGAAAGAAAAACATCATCAAACATTTGACTTTGCTCTGCAGGTCTCAGAGATGCCAAAAGAACATTAAAATTCCGGTTTGGAGGCTGCAAATCCAGGTTTTACTCAAGGACCCATTCAGTTAAACTTTCACTGAAACATAAAAGAAGAGATTGGACAAAATTGTTCTATTTGTAAAAATATATTCTTATTCCCTGGAGTTATACAGGCTAAAACCAAACATGATTCCAATGGACAAACATAAAACTTTTGTCTTCTGTTGACAGGTTGTCTTGAAATTGTGATATGTAAAACACTGCTTTTGTAATGTACTATCCCCTATCTGACATACAAACTTGCCCTAAAATATGAGCTAGTAGAATTAGGATGCAAAAAGATCTAAAGGCCTGTATATAGCTATTGCATACTATATGCAAATTTTTAACCTTTTTTTCTGCCTTTTACAGTGTATTTCATATTGCAAATATGTTACAGAATTTTCTCATGCAATGCATCTGGTAAAAAAACAGTATTAAGAGCAATCTGTTGGCTTCAGTCTTGCAAATGTTTACAGTTGTGCTAACCTCATGCACTTGACTTACTTTGGTGGATCTAGTGAAAGGGTGAGTAATATTCGCAGGCCTTCATTTCTGACAGTCCTTGAGCTCTGAAATCCATGCTTAATGGACTATATGTTCTATCTGTGAGATAGCTTTTCAAATTTATTTGTAGTGCTACAATTAAAAAAAAAACAAAAACAAAACCACCCTAAACAAACCCTTAGATTCAAAAAGAGAGCACTTTTAAGAACTAGATGATTGTCAGAAATTGTACTGCCAGAAGTCTGGAGTTAGAGAAGAATAAATAGAAAGCTTTGCATTTTAAACAACAGCATTTCCCTTTTGGCACTAACTTATCATTAATCCACAAACTAAAATGGTGCCATCTGTTCATTTTTCTCCTGTTTGCCTGTGCAGACTGGTGCTAATAGGTATTCACAAGACCTTCAAGCATCCTGCAAACTATAACTTCAAATGAACCAGGAGAAGACATCCATCATGATATGTTGACCTTATCATGCTCTATTTTTTATTAATTTACATTGTCAAGGTCTTAAGTGATACACACCTTTTGGCTGTGGACCTTTTGAATTTAGAGAAGGCACAGTTACACAGGCCAAGGGTGAGGTATTTGAAATGTACACCCAGGGCTGAAGTTTAATAATTGCTTTTATGTGTATGTGCCTCTAATATTGTATCTCGGTGTGCCCTTATTATATTTTAACCTTTTCTCAGGTTTATTATTTAATCATTTAAACCTACAATGTTTGTATGCATGCATGTATGTGGTGAGACACTGGTATAGGTTGCCCAGAGAAGCTGTGGCTGCCCCATCCCTGGCAGTGTTCAAGGCCAGGTTGGATGGGGCTTGGAGCAACGTGGTCTAGTGGAAGGTGTCCCTGCCTGTTGCAGGGGGGTTGGAACTAGAGGTTCTTTCCAACCCAAACCATTCTACAATGTATATATGTATACATGCACACGTGATGTGCATATGGGAGGTTGGGAGCAAAGTGGTTCCCAAAGAGGCTGTAAATTCAATTTAAAAGGAGCCAGACTCTCTCTAAATGAGCACCTGAAAAGCTGTCTTTAGTACTGCTCACTTCCTTTCAGCCACTACTGTACATAGTCTTCAGGAGCTTTGTTCTCTACTGGATAACATATGCCTACATGAATTAGAGTACTTGTAAAATGCTATTTTTCCTACATGTTGGAGTTTCAGACTGAGATTTCAGACCTGTAGGTGCTTGGTAGATGCACACTTTCATGTCACTACCCGCAAAGTAAAGGTAGAGAAGAAAACGTCAACACAGTGCTATGAACAGGAGCAGCTGGAGCATATTGATAATACTGAATAGCCTTTTGAAAAGTAGGCAATAGGTTTAAATAATACTTGTCAGACAAGAAATGTCTTCAAATAAAGATGTGGAATCAAGAAAATAAGTGCTGTTAAACACACCTACGCTTGAAACTCAATTTAAGTCTATCGCCATTAGTGCTCTTATTACAAGTCAGCAGGATTTGGTATGGTCAGAGACGGGGATAAACCTTTCTTTGGCAATTATATTTACCAGCAGAGGAACCAGCAGTATAATTTTCTGTCCAAACTGGTGATGGCTATTTTGTGGTTTCATAGCCTTCTGGACTGTGAAGAAGTGTGATGTAACATATGTGTAAAAACAAAGTTGCAAGCCCTGGGCTAGACCAGGTAATTCATAGGAAGTAGGGGGATTTTTTATTGGTTGTTTTTTTTTTTTTAAAGGCAAGCAATATCTGAGCTTTAACTTTGCCAGAATTGTTTTTGTAGTAAAATGAATTACAGTAACATTAAAACAGGGGAAAAAAAAAAAAAAAGAAAAATTAAAAACCAAACCAAACAAACAGAAACTAAGAAAATGTCTTTTTACTGTAAGAGTGGTCTAACACTGGAACGGACTGCACAGAGAGATTGCGGGACCTTCACCCTTGGGGATATTCAAAACCCATCTACACAGGATTCTGGGCAAGTGGATCTAGACAACCCTGCTCTGAACAGGCGGGTTGAACTAGATGATCTCTGTCTCTAGAGATCACTTCCAACCTCAAATATGCCGTAATTCTATGACTCTGATGACATAGTGTGCTACAGAACAAGACTTGATTTGATGTGGGGAGGCAGATGGACTCTGCCGATTTCTTTATTACAGCCTCTTAGTGGCCAGCTAAATTTTGTTGTCACTTTAACAAAGCTATTAAGTTTGCAAACCACATCCCATGCTATTTTTAAAGTTGTTTTTTTTTTTTTTTCAACAGGATGAAGCAAAATGCATATCTAGGGAACAGTCTTAAGCTTTAAAAATTCTAGAGACCACCAAACCTGTCAAATAATCCTCCTGGGTTTCCGCTGAAGCCCTTTTAGCACCATGGGTTTTTTAAAAAATTATCACAGGGATGGAACAACTCTGCTATGAGGAAAGGCTGAGAGAGTTGGAGTTGTTCAGCCTGCAGAAGAGAAGGCTTTGTGGAGACCTTATTGTGTCATTTCAGTTCTTATAGAGGCCTATAAGAAAGATAGAGAAAGACCTTATAGCAGGGCCTGTTGTGATAGGATGAGGGGTGATGATTTTAGACTAAAAGAGGGGAGATTCAGGCTGGACGCGAAGAAGAAATGTTTTACAGTGAGGGTGGAAAAACACTGGCACAGGTTGCCCATAGAAGTGGTGGGTGTGCCATCCTTAGAGACATTCAAGGCCAGGCTGGATGTGGTTCTGGGCAATCTGATCAAGTTGAAGACGTCCCTGCTTAGTGCAGGGGTTGAACTAGATGAACTTTGAAGGTCACTTCCAATCCAAACTATTCTGTGATTCCATGATTTTATATGAGTGGAGACATTGCAGAGGCATTCGCTTACCTAGCAATTTTCTAAAGTTAACCAGAAGCTGAAAATCCCACATATCAAACAAGATATTATTTCTCCATAAAACATGGAGTGAGGAGATTTAGAGGCTTCCAGTGATTCTTCATCACTTCTATCAAGGATATACAATCATTGAGATGGCTGTAAAGATCTATAACAAAACACTTTAATACCCATGGACAAAAGTACTTGATGGAGTTCACTAAAATCTGTCTAAATTAAACAGTCCAGAAATGCATGCAACTGTTGAGAATCATTGCTGTGCTAGCCTATGGCATCCTTGGAAGGGAGCAAGAGACAGAGTATGCCAAAGCTGTGCAGAACAGAAAACCTCGTGTTAATTTTGCTGACATGGCATGGAATCTGGGACAGCTGATGGTATCACACGGGATAGAAATAGCTTTTAGAGTTATAGGATCAAGGTTAGAACAAGATTAAAGCTGAGCTGGGCTGAATGTAGCTGGCCTGAATAGTAGTGAATATAAGCTACTCAAACAGTTCATAGGCCAACATTAATCAAGATGTCATTGTGTTTTACCCTAGTGTAAATCCTTAACTTACTCTTTTGAGTCTCAGTTGAAACTTTAAGTAGCAGATAGGTCTTTTGTTTGTTCAATGTTTATTAGTTAATTCCCATAAACAGCAATAATACCCTTCTTTTACAGAGGCCTTAAGGAAGCATAAGGATTTTAAGCATGAGCTTGTAAGACTGCTGAGAATGCCAGCAATAACTATGTTTTAAACAACATACTACTGCATTCTCAACCATTTAGCAGAGTCAAGGTCTTGTGTAATTCAAGCTAATACTATTGTTGCAGAGGTCAAGAAAGGAAATAAATGGGCATGTCATTTTCCAACATGAATTCTCACTCTGTGGTCCAACTGTGACTTCCTTTTCAAAAGGGACAATGTTCCTTGCGGCTGGTGATCTTGAAAAATGTAGAATAATGACAAATATAATAAAAATAATGAATTTTTGTGATTTTTGAATTTTTTTCACTGGTTACCTGAATGAGTTACAATGAAAAATCATTCTCATCTTTCTGAATGAAGTGTTTTTCAGGATAATAAATTAAAAAATAGATACTGCTGACTTCTTAAGAGGTGAAACTGCAGTTACTCAGGTTGAGTGCCTCTGTTGAACACATGTACACCAGATTCTGCAGGCAACAGCAAGCATCTGGTATGGTATCAATGCTCTGTCTTGCACTGGGTCCTGCTGCTTGTTATTAAACCAAAAATGAAGGAGAGATAGAAATTAAGAAAAATGAAGGGGGGGGGGGAGGGGACACCATTATTGCCCCTCTTCCGAGTACTCAGTACTTTTTGAAAGTAAACCAAATTTATACATAGCTAGTTACATACTTAGGACCCTTCTTAAGGTTTCAAATTTTGAAAACCATACTCTCTGTCCTTTATTCTGTTTCATCAACGTTGACATCAGTCACAGACACTCACTAATGAGTTTTGTAATCCATCCCAAACAAAATTACTCATGAACATTAACCAGTCTTCTCTTGCCGTTTTCACTCTGCACTGCTTCATGTTGCCTCATGACCATCTCTGTCACAGTTATACACTTCAGTGTGAGACCACTCTCAGCCTGAGGTACACAGAGCAGATGGAGGGAAGAAAGCCAGGCTGCTGGGCTGATCTGAATTACGTGGAGCCCTGGCAAGACTGGGGCGCTGCTCAGCATGTGCAGAACAGGACTTCAGACCATGGGAAAACTTTGTGGTAATCGCCATTAAGATGACTAAGGACTCTGGACTCCCTGAGACTAGACAACCGCAAAGCAGGAATAGAGCAGTTTTTGACTTGTATCCTATGCCTAAGTGATTCAATCTTCCTTTGGGTCTGAAGTTTAACTATGAATTTCTAAGTGACATTTTGTGACCTTTTTTAAAAGCTCAAGCATCATTTCAAAAATAATATTTCATGAATTCTTTTACTCATTATCAAAATCTGAACTGTGATCAAGCAGCGCATTCTTTCCTAAGTGGTAAATCAAATTCCAACAATGCCATTTCCAATAAGCTCATTTCCTTGGGATGTTTTTAAAATTTGTTTACATATCTTTTCAACTACTTAACAGATACTTAATGAAAGTAAAGGACATGAGAGCAAAAAATAAAGCTCAAAGTTCAGAAATAAAAGCCCATAATTTTGCTATTGCTAATGTGGCTTTACTTCCTTTTGATCACAGTAGGATAATTAGAATAAACTTGTTGCTGTGGAAACGTATTTATATATTAGATGTCAGCAAATGGAGAATAGTAATTGGATTTTATAAGACGGAACAGTCGTTCCCCAACTTGTGCTTTCCCTTCTCTTACTTTTCCTCACTGAAAATGGGCAAGGTGAGGATGCTCATTATTTGCCTGCTTTGGCACACTCTAGAAACACTTCACTCTTACCTTTCACCCTTTTAATTGTCTGACTTAACTGAATCCCAGACAAAACAAACAAACAAACAAACAAAAAAAAACAAATCCCAAACCAGGGCTTGAGGGCTATCCAAATTCTGCAACAACACATGCAGCACTAAGCAGATGCGTTGCGTTCCCCATTTTTCTTCAGGACTTACTGAGTAAGCAGGATTAGGAAACTTCTTTTTGTTAATTACCTTTTATCCAGAAAAATTTTACTGTGTTTGCAGATCATGTTACAGAAATTAAAGTGATGGGTAAGGCTGAGAATTCTCAATCTCAGTCTTCTGGAATTTTCCCAAATTTCCTTCTAAAGAGAAGTTTCCCCATGGCCAGTTTGAGCCACATGCTGAAGTTTGAAGACTGAGTTAGGAAATGCCTTTATCTGTTCTAGATTTATAGATATGGGAGGTAAATATTTAGTATGACATATCTTTCCTTTTGACTTATTTCACATTACTTTAAAGTAACATTTTATATTAATTCCCAAATTCAGTCCCTATCTGTATGCTCATGGTTTGTTCTTTAGGTCAATGGGAATATTCTAAATCAGAATAAAACCAGACTTCAGCCCTAAATTTTAAAAATCAGTATGGACTTTAAATGACTGGTAGACCCTTTGCAAAATTATAGCAGCAATTTTATAAATATCTAAGTTTTCCACTTTATCCTCACATACATGTTATATGCCAGTCAAGTTCTAAAATGTCTGTAAATGCTTTTCATGTGACAGAAGTGAAAGTAAATTTGTGGTGAAACAGCAAAGCAAGAAAGGGCTTTTTCTTGTTAACAGTGTACCTTCACTGTCTGCGCAATTCTTGAAAGGGAAGACCATGGTTTTGTGCATAGGCAGGTACATCAAGGCATCAAGGGCTAAACCCTCCTTCCAGACCTAGCATCATCTGATGCCAAGTCATGCTCATGGACAGGCTGTCCAAGAGAATCTAACCTTCTGCTGAAAGTGTGAATCCCTGTTAGTAAAACCTGCAGTTCATACAGGCTCAGTATGGGCAGGTAGAGCAAAACTTAACAAAGTGTTACCAAATATGACACCAGGTAAAAGTTGAAGTTTGAAATACATTAGAAAGTATGTATTCCATAACACAAACCACATATAAGGCAATTAATTCCCTTTTCTTTGACATTCATTGCCCTGTATCTAAAACACTGCATCCAATTCTGAGCCCAATTCCAGTCCATAAAAAATGTTAATACATAAGTCCAGTGGCAGGCCACCAAGGTGGTTAGGCTGGAGTACTTGCTCCATGAGGAGAGGCTGAAGGAGCTGGAATCTTCAGCCTGGAGAAGGTATGGCTTTGGGAAGCACCTAAGAACAGACTTCCAGGGTCTATGAGAAAGCTGCCAAGATAATGGAGCTGGGCTCTTCCCTAGGGTGCATAGCAGGAGGAGGACAAGAGAGGGTCCAACAGTGTGTCAGGAAAAAAATCCTTCACCATGAGGACAGTCAAACACTGGAACAGGTTGCCCAGCGAGGCTACGCGGTCTCCATCTTGGGAGGATTTCAAGACCCAACTGGATAAAGCCCTGAGCAAGCTTGTGTGATCTCATTGCTGAGCCTGGTTTCAGCATATCGCTCAGACCAGATGGCTTCCCTAGTCCCTTCCAACTGGAATTGTTCTATCAAGAATTATTTTTCCTGGGCCACAGAAAAACTGTTGCACAGGCACATCGACTGGCAAATTCTGATTTCTTTTGCTTAGATAGAGCTGCAATGCTTCACTGTTTGCAGTTGTCAGTTTTCACTTATGAGATGCTATCACCAACACCATAATGCTGCCTAGGAACTAACTTATCCCAAGTAATAAAATATAACTGAAGAAGAAGAAAAATGTGAAGAGTATTATTTGTATTATTTTATTCTTAAATTGTTTCCTTTTCCCATTAGGTATCACCTGGCTGATTGCTTCAAAAACACCAGTCCCGCAAACACTAAAATTAAGCGCTTAAATTCACTGGAATTGATAATGCTGCTAATACACATATGTAAGCACTGGCAGGACTGCATCCATAATCCTGAAGCCAGCTCTCTAACTGGCTTATTAGTTTTTATTGCAAGCGCCAAAGAGATATAATCTAAAGGCACCTAACAGAATTTATGCCATACACTTCCCTTCTGCTTTCCGGAGTATTTTGCTAAGGATTTTGTTTTTCAAATCCTTTTCTGTCTTTAATGTCACCGTAGCAACAACGGCATCTGCAGGATTACATCTCTAATTTTGCTAATTTCAGAAGCTTCAGAAGGCTATGGGCTCACGTTATTTCACAGCAATTACTTTAAGTTAAAGACAAACTGTAATTTACAGAAATATACATCATTTTTGCCCAGGCAGATAAGAACACAGATTGGAACATGGCAGCCTCCTTTATAGAAGTATTTTTCCAAATATTTACTTATTTATTCATTCAGGGTATGTCTTTAAAACAGGTGATACTGTTTTATGAATTTATTTCACTGTGGAGCTCAAGACAGTCTTTATTTGGCTCTTCAGTAATTTGTAAAAGAACCAGACCAGCCAGCTGATGCTACCAGAGAAGTGAACGCGGCGCAGCGGGCTAGAAGCGCACTAGTACCAACCGAGCTTTGAGGTACACAAACAGGGTTTCTCACCAAACTAAGAAAGCCTCCTCCTCACCTGCCCCCTTCCCTTCCATCGCCGCCAGCCCGCAGGCCGCCCCGCCCGCCCCCCGCCCCGTCCCCGCGGCCGCCCGCCGCCGTTGCCGAGAGACCGAGGGTGGCCGTCGCCGCCGGGCGGGCCCCGCCGCCCCGATCCACCGCGGGGAGGACGGCATATGAGGCAGGCACATCACCGTAACACCTCACACGCCCAGACCGCGCCATGAAGGGAGATGCCGGCGGTAGGTCGAAGGCGTCGGGCGCCGCTTGCTGCGCGGCTCGGAGCTCGGTACACGGTGGGCCCTGGCTCCTCCCCGCCCCCCTTCCCTGCCCCCTCGATCAGCGGCCACCGCCGTGGTTCTCCCGGGAATGCTGGAGGCTCCCAAGGAGGGGGCAGGCGCGGCGAGAGGCCCGGCCGGCCCGGTGGGGGGGCCAGGGGCGGTGGCTGGCTGCTCGCCGCCCCCCCCAGCCGTCCTTTCCCCGTGGTTGGAGGGGGCGCTCCGCACCGGCTTCAAGGCCTGCTGCTGCTGGGCCTCGTCCGGGCAGGCGGGGGTCTCGCGGGGAGCGGCCAGGCTGTAGGTCCCTGCTACGGTCCGCCGCCGCACTGGGCCCCCTCTGCATCCCTGAGAGGGGTGAACAAGTGTCTCCCTTGTTACTGAGGCAGAGCAGGCCCATGGGTGAAGATGCCCCTTCATTAACCACAGGCCCGGGGTTAGCTAATTTATGGGTGGTTGTGGATGGGGCAGAGTCGGGGGGGGCTGGGGGGGGGCTGCTTCCCTGAGTGGAGGTTTTGTCTGCTTCAAATTGGCTGGTGGTGATGGGGTTGGTGTAGCTGGAGAAAGCCGTGTACCTTCAGGTCGTGTAGGCCTGAAGTCAAGTCTGTTCACTCTGCAGCTTCAGGGGTCTCGACTCTGTTCATGGAATAGAAAGGTGCTTAACGTTTTTTTGTTGTTAACAACTTTTATTTCGGTACTCCTGGTAATATCAGAGATGTTTCTAGGAAGGATGAAGGCTTCTGATGGCCTTTGTATGATTAGATTTAGCTTTTAAGTAAGCTATGAATTGGTTTGTTATCCATTGCTGAGTTCTGAGTCACTCATAATAGAAAAAGTCATAGTAAGAAAATACAAACTAAATGTTGTTTGAGTCTTTTTTGTCTTAAGCATCTTCAATTTCCTGATTCGTTTCATTGTGGCTCTCTTTTAATTTCCTTCCACAGCAGCTGCCTTCCGCCTGCCCTCTGAGTGACCAAAAGAGACATAATACATATTAACAATGAACTAAGTTTTGCTGCCTAAATCACAAAATTAAGAAACTTTAATGGAGAGAGAAAAACATAATATTTCTTCGAGTTGGCCTTTGTGGCTGCTAGAAGACTAGCTCTCTTCAAGTTCATGCGTATACTTTTGTGGACTTTTAGGAGCAGTCGGGGGAAATTTTAACTGTTTGAGCCAGGTACTGTGTTTTAAAATGAAACTTTCAGGCTGTAACAATCAGGATGTCATTTGTGCTTTAGAAATGTAGACCCATAGCCTTTTTGTTTGGTGCATTGCTTTATTTTAATCTGAGATTTGCTTCATCACAGTTCATTCACATTTACTCTGAACCTCCTGGAAATACAACTTACTCTGACTTGACTTACTTTCAGTTTTTGGACATTGCTGGTACCAAGAACATCATGTAGTCCTATGTGGCATTAATCCAAACCCAGGTCTTGAATCATAAGCATTTCAGGTCTTAAACCTTTACCACAAGAGATGAGTAGTATCAAGCTGTGTTGTAAGGAGAAAAGGGCTATTGGCGCAAGCTCTGGAAGAGGTGTGGACTCTCAGATAAGAGTGTCTTTTTCTTAAGGCATGAGTATCTCATGATATGAAAGAACTGTTGTTGCCTTCTGAGGATTTGGGTTTCCTCCCTACCCACAAGGTACTTTGAAATTCAGACAGTTGTAAACAATATTTTTTTTGTGTTTAGGAGTAAAGTAGAAATGTTGCATTCACAAATAATTTTTTTTACTTTATTGCTAATAGAATACTTCCATGGTTGCAAAATGACTTGGCTATTCTGTAGGTTTTGAGCTTGGAATCTTTTTGGAGGTAAAGAGCAAAGTCAGCCTAATATGGGCATTATGTGTTGAGTATTTCCCTTTCAGTCTTTTCTTGTTCTCCCTTTCTTTATCTCCATAGTCTCTTTTCTTTCATTAGAAATATCCTGTATCAGTTACATACTGGTAGGTGTGCTGCTTTGGGAGATACGACTCCTTGACTGTGCAAATTTTCTTGTTTATAGTAGGTAATTTCTTCCTCTTTATTTTCTGTGATATTTTTGTCTTTCATCTCTCTCCTTTTTTTCATCCCACTATGGGGTCAGTCAAGCAGTGAAACAAGATGCTTAAAGAAACTGTACAGTCTCCACTGTTGGAGGTGTTCAAGACCAGACTGACATAGCCTGGTTAAACTCCAGTAGCCTGGTCTGACACCGGAGTTGACCCTGCTTGAGCAAAAGACTGGACCAGAAACCTTCTGAGGGCCTTGTGTCCTATGTTAACATATGATTCTATGATATCAGTTCTACTTTTTTTGTTTTTTTCCTCCCCAAGTAAAGCCTTTAGGGTTTGGTCTTTTCTTCCTGGGGCATTACATTGAATCATTGTGTTTAAGAAGGTGGTGGTATGGTATCAGAGGTTATTGCTGCAAATTGTAAGAGCTGCCCTGCAGCAATGAGGGTGTGTATCAGATGTCAATTTGTTTTAAAGGAAAGATAAGAGGATAAAAAGGAAGGGTCTTAATTTTTTTTTCAGGATTTCAAGTTTAAAATGTACAGGTGTTAACTGTTTTGCTGGCAATTCCTTACATGGTGGAAGGGGAAGAGTTTGGGAAGGGAAGACAATCTAGAATATTCAAATTTCTTAGATAATTATTTTAGCAGAATTTGTAACAATGTGTTGTGGTTTAAGCTTAGTCGTAAATTAGACAAAGCATGTAGCCTGCTTGTTTTCCCCCCACAACCT
>WYDI02014507.1:0-70270 GCA_009867235.2 Psittacus erithacus
GAAAGTTAGAAACACAGTGCTGCACCAGCCACTAAGAAGGAGAAAAAATGACTGCTACTGCTGAACCCATGACAGTACCACCTGAGCACCTTTTTTTGAGCATTAACTTGACATCCTCCTGGTTTTGAATACTCTGACAATTCAGGGAAGGATTTTCCTTGACAGCCTTCATTTCTCTGTATTCCTTCCAACCCCCTAGGTCTGTTATTCACTGACATAATTTCTACAGGAGAGGTAAAGATGTAAAGGCTCTACCAGGGTGCATAGATGTACAATTTTCAGTAGCTTTTTGTTAAAGCAGTGGAAAGCCATAAAGGACTGGGAGGCACTTGGCTGGCCATGTCTCTATAAGGAAAAAGGAGGCCCACAACCATGTGTCTAATGCCTGCAGACATGAATGTAATTGGTGTATTCAGCAAATTGCTGTCATCCATTGATGACTTTGTAGTTCTTTATAATCTCCTGTTCCATTGTCCTTGAGCAAGCATGACCCTTTATATCAAACTCTAGTTTAATAACCTTTAGCATGCTTAGGGTAAATGATGTATCATAGCTAAACCTTTCTCTTCTGCTATTGTTTGTGATTTCTTCTTCCTATCTACAAACAACAAATTCTATATATGTTACCATGTATGTATAAAGGAATTTCTCATTGTCTCTTTCTTATTTTTGACTTAGATTTCAGAAATTTTCTTTGGTCAAAGTTCCTTAAAAGTAACCATGTGTGTTTCTAGCATCAAATGCAGCAAGTCATGTTTAGGGAAAACTGGATATTCCTTAATAATTGTTTCCATTTGTAATCTGGAGTTGTGTGTTGTAGATGCGCAGCTCCTCCTGTATCTTTCTGAAGAATGTTATTTCACAGGTAATGTTATACACAAGAAGAAAGATGGAAAAAGAGTGGGATAGGGATGTGAGGAACTGTAGAGACAGGGGTTTAATCAAAGTGCTGAATGCTCATTTTTAACTTGGAGATTCAGAATCAGCTCACAGCTGATGATGAGTTGGGATGATCAGTCTGAGGAAAGCTGAGTTGTTACCTGAGAAAACAAAAGTGAGGGGGACTCTTGGTTTCTCTGTCAGCCCTGGCTTGGGTTCTGGCCATTAGAAGCTACTGAATTGGAATGTCAGTGAGAGCCCATACAGGCACAAGGTTTAATTTCAACGTTTAGTTAATAATATGCTTTATGAAATTTATTTCTATTTAAAAAGAAGAAGAATAAAGCAAGATTAATATTGCAGAGAAAATATTCCCCTTTATAACAGTTTTAATTAAGTATTGAGAAAAAACATGGACTAAACTAATTCTCCTTGCCTGGAATAATGGATCTGGAAACTGAAATGAGCCTACTTCTTCTTGTCTCGGTATTTTAGGAATAAATGAACGATTGAAAGCTTCCAGACTCCTTCATATAAGCATTTCAAAAGCCTTATAAGGGAGTTTCAGAGGCATTTCCTGCTACAAGTTTTACTTTAAGTGTTTGTGCATCTTTTCCAACAGTTGATTTTTAATGTATGTTAGAATTCATCCATTAAGCAATGGTTATTATGCATATTTGCACATGGCAGACAGTGAAATAGAAAGTTTGACACGGGCTTTGCTGTGACTGATTAAATTCTTTTTCTACTTCCATTAGAGTCCTCAGTCTCACCTTGAAAATCTCATCCCACACCTTGACATAATTTTTAAATGGCATTTATATTGTACATCTGAAACACAGTAACGTCTGTAAGGTCTGTATTTAATAGTGAGACTGAGAAAATAGGTGCAGGTAGTCCCTAGGAAATGGTGATGGAATTCTCATCAGAAGCATCCGAGATTGTCAGGGATTGATGGTGGTGGGTCTACTCGCTTTTCCACTTAAATGTGAGAAGCAACTGTGCTATTTCAGCAGGATTATAAAATGGGAAAGGCACCTTTTTCAAAGCCATTTTATGGTCACGTATGCCTGGATCAGCCCTTCTGGTTCGAGTTCCTAGAATATGATTTAATGAACAAGGTAGAGCTGCAGTGCTTATTTGGTAGTAATTGCTGTTAAGGTGCTTGCCCCTGCAGTGATGTCTGATGGAGAATCTGCACTGGGAGGGCCAGGGTTGAATCTAAGAGGGAGGTAGGGAGCTATTGGATGAAAGAGGCAGTCCCAGGCTTCTGAACTGTTTTCTGCATGCATCCTCTCCATTCCTTTAGCTATCATCTCTCTTGAAAGAAAAGACTGCACTAATAGTACCAGGAAACTGAGCCCTCTTTCAGTGACCAGTTATTCCTTCAACTTAATGATGTACTGAAAAACTATCTTAGACAACTTTAAATGAAATGATTTTTTTATGCTTATTTGAAAATTAGCTGTATTTATGTAATACCAACATGAATGCACTTCACCAGAGGTTTTGTAGCCCCAAAGCTGGTATATCAATCATAGGGTTCAAGTAGGTACATCAATTCTGGACTGGTTGCTGGATTTTGAGGTGTCCATCTTCAGGGTCTTAGGGACTGATATTTGTAGAAGGCAGTCTGAATAATGGAGGTATTTTTTTAATGGAAATATCAGTAGAGCAAAATACACTGCTCTGGCAATCCTGTAATAGTCTACGAATTTGTAGCAGTTTTTTCTTCTGGTTTCTTTGGAAATCTCCACCTTTTGGATAATCTCTCCCAAATCAGGAGGTTTTCTTTTTCATGTTGCCATTTTCCTTTTTGACTTGATGCAAGTTTTTCATCTTGAAATATCCCTTCTGATTTTTGAAATTAATGGTACTTTTAATCAACTTTTCTATTTATGTTTCTCTACTGTTTTAAGCATACCCACAGCTTAAATTCACTTCTGACTGCCTCCAACTGAGGGTAGGGAAGAAGCGAAAATAAGAATTCAAAGAAGCTGTGATTCACCCAGATTTATCTGCAGCTTCACTCAAAATCAAATGAAGCTGAAATCTGAGACAAATGACAGGAAGCTTGGGACAACCAGAAAGCAGTGAATCTCTGGGGAAACAGTTGGAAGAAGATGCCAGCAGCTTTACACAGACATGTGACAAACCCTCATCCTCTGTCAACTAGTGAAGCTCCACTGATTTCACAGGATCTGGCCAGCGATGAGCTTCTGAGGAAGAAAGACACTTTGAGTGGCTATGGCAGGTAGTCTGCACATACAGAGTGTCCTCAGCCTCTCTCCCTAAAGGCACCGACTCAAAGTTTTAATTACAACATCTTTTGATTGCATAAGAGCTGTTGTATTTTCAGATGTTGCAGGCTCCTCCATGTAGAGGAGCGGGGCTTGTTCTGTTCCTCAGTAAAGGCTAGATGCGGTGGGTCAAAGGCTATTTCCAGATAGGTGGTTTTTAATACAGAAATTCTGTTAGCTTCAAATGACCTATCAAAGTAGTTGTAGTGTGCTTATCATCACAAAATCTAAGGAGCAAATACTGTTGGCATATGGTTGTGTTCTTATGAGAACAAAAGCTGTAGAATCCGGAGGAAAGAACTGGAAGTACATTTTGCAGCTGAGTATTGCAGGTAGAAAATTCACTTTTCCCACCCTCTTCTGAAGACCTGCCGGAGGTTTTTTAACTGAAACACTGTATCTGATGGTTTCAAGCTTAACTTTTGTGTATTTAGCTGGTTTTGACAAGACTTTTGTTACTGATTCAAAGGTCAGTTGTTCCTCCCCTCTTCCCTGACAGCATGCTTGAATAAAATGTAAACCTCTGCTAGCTCTGAAATTTGAAGTGGGAGAAAATGCAGACATTATGCTTATTTCCAGTAGTTTTTAACTCCTGCTCAGGGAGACAGGCAAACACAGCAGTGTGCAATATGTGCCTAAAGCTACAGTTCTCTAATTTCCCTGCACAGTGCCCATAAGAAGAATTATTAAACATGATTTTTGCAAGGCAGGCTTTTGTTTTTTAAATCAGGACTGGAAGATACACTGGGGCTTAAGAGATGTTTATGCCATTGCCTCTTCTGTAATTGTTTCTATAAATGGATGTGAGTTGAATCACTTAGCATCATTTGCTTTGCTGGAAAAAAGCAACAAATTTTAAGCTAAACCTATTTTCATAGCTAGGCAAATAATCTGTTATTCCTGAGCACACCTTGCTGTTGAGGTTTCTTGCTGCATCTATATTGCTGCCTTTTCCATGTGAAAGAGAAAAAGCCATACAAACAGTAGCTCGTGCTGCCAGAGCTCTAGGATATCTAAGGATCTCTGAAAATGTGCATTCTCCATACTCAAGTAAGATTTATATTCACAAAGGCTGTTCAGGGCCACAGTTCTTACTAATTTTTTGCCAGCTCAGTTGATTTCACTGGTACTGATTTACCTGGCACCAGCTGTGAAAATCAGCATCCTGGATGTTAAAGACAAGAACTTATTGCTGAACTATTCTGTGATCAGAAGTGTGTGTGTGTGTGTGTATACATGCTCATTATGGAAGTCTGCAATGTTTAGCTTAACCGTTTTAGTGCCCTCTTTCATCCATTTTTCTATCTGCATGATGTATTATTATGTTTATATGTCTATAAGCTTATGTGTATACTGCATATATATACACATGTTAAAAAACAAATTAATGGAAAAGAGAGAACTGCTGCAAATCAGTACTTCCACCAGGGAGTAAAGCAATGCCATTCTGTGTCAGGTAGAAGTCTGTGTAGAAATGGGCTTGTGGATTCAAACTTGTACATTCAGGAGGATTTTTGAATTAAGGCCAACTGAGACTTCATTAAGCCTGCATCTGAGTTCTAAGTATTTGTTCATGTTAGTTCATTTCTATCATTTAACAGAACTGAAGAGTGGCTCACAGGAGATTCCGCAGTCACAGGTATGGATGATGGGTGACCTGGCAATGCCTGGTTTCCCTCTTTGCCAGCTGGTAGCAGCAGTGATCTGCATCACTTCAGATCCTCACCCTGGAATGTGAGCAGGCAAGGAGAGCACGCTGGAGCTCGCTTACCCACAGTTTGTTTGGGTAAGGAGCAGTGTTCAGGAATGCTGCTCATCTCACATCACTGCTGCAGGTGACAGTGGCAACAAGCTGGTCCTTGTGAGGATGCAGCACTGAAATGGTAGTATAAATCAGATGGGAGCATGGTGTGCTGAGAGAAGTGCTGAGTCACGTTATCTCTATATCTGTCACTGCAAGAGGAAAGAACCTGGTTTTCAGATGGATTCTTTTCTGTTGTTATTGAACATTTACCAGTATGAAACACTTACAGTTTTTGCAGTGCCAAGACCTATTTGATTGTGTGCCTTTTACACTTTTCATGGTCTGGACAACCCATGGGAATCGGCAGCGTAGTTTCATTCAGGAGCCCATATGCAAAAATTGAGCTCATCTTTCAGTCAGACTTCCTCATTTAAGCTTTGCTCATCTTAATATTTAAAACGGATATTAAAGATGCCGTTTTAGTCCAACACAGAGTTAAGTCTTATTTTAGGGACTCCTAATGCAGTCAGTGCCATTATTTTTGCATGTAAAGATAAATAGAAATTTTAAATAATTAACAGTAAGGCCTATTCATATTTCTCTCTATGAAAGAGAACTAGTTTGAGGTACAGGGAAAAATACATTATTCATAATTTCCTGTTAGAAATAAGAAAATTATATGAGGATATTTGGCATGGACTATAAATCTCATTAGTGGGAGTGTTCTGAGATAGTCTAAGAGGAGAAATACATTTAGTTAGACTAGATTAATACACGGTAGTGCCACAA
The DNA here is from genome assembly GCA_009867235.2 of Psittacus erithacus. Classification (NCBI taxonomy): domain Eukaryota; kingdom Metazoa; phylum Chordata; class Aves; order Psittaciformes; family Psittacidae; genus Psittacus; species Psittacus erithacus. The sequence continues at coordinate 5,713 of WYDI02014507.1, forward strand.
AGTAAGCTATGTTCTCCTGATGATTTTTGTGAGGCTTTATGTTAATAGTTCTATTTCCTCCTGAAATTAATATTTAGTGAGCAGTGTTCCAGAATGAGTCCCTCTGCTGAAAGCCGATTGCAAACTTGAGATACTGAGTAAGCAGAAGGTTTCTTGTATTAGTTTTTGCTCTGCTTGTTTCAAGCCTGACTGAATGAGAATACTGTGGCCTAAAGTAATGGCCATCTCATAACCCGTTATGTTGCATGCAGCTATGAGTCTTGACAGGTGTTTCCTCAATAAACTTCTGGGAGAAACTTTTTTCATCCCAGGGAAAGCAGCTTTTATTGTGTGTGGATATGCAGTGTTTGAAATGTTGAGGTTGCTCTTCTTGGAGCCTGCAGGTACTTCCTCGGCAGGAAGATAATAAAGACGTTAAGATGCAGCTTTAAAGTACTCTTGTAATCTCACAGTAAAATAATTAACTCTGATAATTCATCAGTTTGATACAGGGCAAAAAGTCTGTCTGAAGAATGCACTGTCACTAATTACTTTTTGTGATTATATGTATTCATATTCCAATACAGAGTCAGAAGACAGTATCTGTCAATGAACTGTGTTAGTGGTGGGCTCCTGGGGTTGAAATCACAGGCCCATGGAAGTCTGCAGTAAAAATCCCCTTTATTTCTGGAATTAACATGCTTGGGCAATTACACTCTCTCCTTTGGCAGAAATCTGTTGCTCAAGAGCTAATTGCTGGATAAAATCACAAGACTCTAAACTGATAAAAAGCAATAATAGTCCTTGGTAATAACTAGAAGAACAGAGGAATAAAGTTGATATTAAAAGCGTGGTTCAAGTGAGCAATAATAGACTTTCACAGCTGAGGCTAAGGTAACCCATGACCCTTTACCTTACTGGTGTTCACAGCAGTGTAAAACAGTAAGTTTTCGACACATGCTTTTAATAGTGGTTTAGAATCAGCACTTTCACTAATGTTCATGTTCCTTAAATTCACCTGCAAAATGTGCAGCAATAGTGTCATCCAGGACATTTGTAGTTCAGCAGGAGTCGCTCCATTTCTTTCTGAACTTACTTTGACCTTTCTGAGTGCTGAATTGCATGAGGCAGATAACTTTTAGTGCCTAATGAAATACTGAAAGAAAATAAAAATATTTCTTTATTTTTAGCTGTTTCTTGCTTCAGAGGCTTGGTTTCCAAGGTGAGGCAGGCTCTTGGTTTTGCAAAGCACCAATAGATGGCCACAAGTTCATGCAGCATCATGAAAAGTGGTTAAGAGGCTTCATTGTCATAAAAAATACCTTCTGAAGTTGCTTATGTCTTAGTTCTTATTGTTATTTAAAACACTACTGTGAGGCTACTCAAAATCAGATAACTGGTATTTATCTTTCTGCAGTAGACTCAGCTTCCTCTTGGGTCATTCTGTAGCATGGGCTCGTTGAGAGTTGGTTAGTTATTCTGTGGTACTCAGGGCAGCAGTGATGTGTTTATAACAAGCTGTGTTAGAGATACTGTTAAAAAATGCAGCCTGTCTCAAAAAAACCTAATATTAAACACTGCTTGTACTTTATAGGTTATAATTTTGACCTTCTTTCCAGTTATTTTGAGTCCTCTCTTTCTTCTTGTGTCATACATGTAACTTCTCATAAAAGGCTTCATATTATGGCTGTTAACATCAGGAAAAGATGCTGCAGGTAAACATGACAGTGTGCAGTTAAAAATAGCATGGCTTTTTAAGAATAGCAGGAAAATTTCACGAACCTCATTAGGCTGAGGACTGAGGAAGAACCATCTCAATTCGGTAGATGTACTTTCATTCCAAAGACATATGGGACCAATTAAATGTGCTCTCTGTAGCACAGCAGGCATGTTATCTATTTTATTATACTTGCAAAATCTAGCTTAAATGTTTTGGAGAACCAATTTTAAGATCCAGAAGTGTCTAATAAGTTGTTCAAGTCATAGGAGGAGATGTCTCAGAGATGTGATCCAGGTTAGATGTACTCTCGTTAACCCCTTTTCTAGGTCTGCAGCAACAGTAGTTTTAGCACAAATGTTTGGTACAGGTCAGGTTGCTTTGGAACACACCGATGTAAATCCAGCTGGAAAATCAGCTGAAATTTACACTTTAAATTCAGAGAGAAATGTATAATGTCTTTTACAGGACAATATGGGTAATCTGAAATGTCGAGAACTTACAAATTCTTTGTCTGAGAGAAACAGAAATGCCAGAAACAAGAATACTCCATGCACTGTAAGAAGAAAAAAGAAAATTAAAAGGTTGGGAGGGTCAAAAGAACTTTCTCCATGTAGAGAACTGTGCAGCTCAGGGGGAATCCACAATTAGCTAGTTAAGGCTGCTTTGTGCTTCTGGGCAGTACTGAGTATGATCCGTTATTTCCACCATATAAATCTGAGCCTTATATTTGAAGCTTTTTCTTTGGAAGATGTAGGCGTCAGTCTCATTATTCAATCATTCTTATTTCTAAACAGAGGGAACTATTTCAAGGGGTGTTTTCTTTTTTTGCTTTTCTGACTTGGTATTTGTAGTCTGTTAAAATTTCCATGTAATTGACAGTGCAATGCAAGGCTGTCTGAAGCAAAACAATAATTTAGATAAGCTCTGTCCTCAAAACAGTTTTTCCTCTCCTACTAAGAAAGCAGTTATTTTAATATTGCTGTGTTCCTGCCTGACGCATCCCTTTCAGCAGCTTGTTCAGAAGCACTGTAGACACAACACAGTAAAAGCAGAACAGCTATTCTGCCATTTTTCATCATTGACAGCATAGCTAAACCTTCCATGAAAGCTCTGTTTCTGGAAGAACAGGTGCCTGATGGAGAAACTGCTCCTGACCGAAGTGAATGGAATTGCTTTCTCAGATCTGTGGAGTTCTATTAGGACAAAAATTCAATTTCCAGGCATTGGACCAGGGATCCTTTGTTGCCCTTCTGCTGCTCAGTGGCCTAAAGAAGCCTGTAGGGTATGGCTAAAAGCAGTGCTAATGATTGACAACTACCCATAAACCTTCCTTTTAATTTAGAATGCACAATGTTGGCATGTGATTCCTGTATGTACTGTTGCTTAAAACCTGTTCTTTCAAAATGAAGGTCTTAACGTGACCATAAAGTGGAAGGGTTTCTTTTGTGTCTGTAGCATCTCATGTACGTTTTATGAGCCAAGGGAGATAAACAGGAGAAAGGTGCCAAAGTCATATACTGCTCTTCAAGTGTGAAAGAGTTTTCCCTGCCTTTAAGGAATTACAATCATGTGTTGGGTCTGACAGTGGAATCAGACAAAAGTGAAAAGCTGTAGGCTCAAATGACACGCACCACAAGCGCACAGTGCGTACTAGAGGCATTTCAGCTACCTGTGTTTACAGAAGATTCAACATAATTTCAAAGGTTATAAATTGATTTTCTTCCAAAAATCAGGATCAAAATTGATCCTTTCTTAATTCCATAGGGTTTAAAGAAGTCACTTTGCTGGTGCATTTGGCAGGTCCTTGGGCTTGTAATCTTAATATATTATCTCTGACAGAGGTAAAGACTGTACTAGGACAAAGCTGGTGGAAGAAGTACCTGCACTGTCATTTATGAGCATGTGGCTGGGGTCTCCTTTGCAGTAGACATGCTCAGCATCTTTCAAAACCAAACTCTTTTAGTGTCACCAGAGTTTATAAGTCTTGGCCCATTGAATTATATAAATAGCTACAAGTTACAGCTTTGTAAGATGTGAGATGTCATTCTCAGGTTGCTGGAGGTGCTCAGTTCCCATTGACCTCCAGCTGAACTAAATAAAAGCTGATGTCAGGGGGAGTTAAATGCAATAAAACCACTTCCTTCTCTTTGGGAAAGTTTTGAGCAATAAGACAAACTATTGTATTGGAGGTTTAGTCAGGATTTTCTTACCACTTGTGCTCATTTCTATTTGTATGGAATATATGTGTATGGATCTTACAGATAAAATACAGGAGAAAGAATAAGTGTTTGTCCTGACACAGCAAAATTTTTATGTTCAATAGCATTGTTTGTTTTTGACTTTGCTTGTGTGACCATGTACATATGGACTTTCCTCCCAGGAAGCTTGAAGACAGTCTCCTAAGTGCTGCTGAACAGAGAGCCTGTGTTGTAGACTGAGTTTGTACTGCTGTTGACTTCGTGTGGCTGATGCCCAACGTGAATGCAGGCAGTGTCCTCAAGTATGTGTGTGCACCAGTTTGCATGGTCTGGTGTGTTCTGCTGGGGAATGAATCCCTGTTCATTACAGCTGTAACGGGTAATGTGTACAAACCCTGAGATTAGCTTTGACAAGATATGCACTTGTCAGTGTTTATAAGATTAACTTCTCAAGAGGTGACCTCAAGCTATGGTTACCACTTGAAAGTAAAAAGCAAGCACGCTTCGATTAATAAAGCTCACTGTGCACCTGCTTCTCTGTCACGTCTGTTGTAACACCAAGACAGGCTTGTTTTCTGAGCCAAGTAAACCTGAGATGCAGTGATACAGATGCTCAGGAACTCGCTCTGTATGACCTGATGTGCTAAGGTTGAAAACTGCCGTGGAAGTCTCCTGAGAACAGCTTGTCACACAGGATTTTCACTGTGGAGTTTGCTTCCCACTACTGCCCTTAGTGTCCCTCGGTTTGAGGGGACTACCTCTGTGCAGGAAAGCATTTCCTCACTGAAGACTGGTTTAGGGCTTCTGATTGGCTTGTAGGGGTCTTGAATCGTGTACAAAGTTAACAGCCTTTTGGCTGATGCTGTCTGAACACCAGTATTAGTGCTGGTCTGGCGTATCTCTGTGTACATGGCAGGTGCCTGTGAGAGCTTGGCTGACCAGAGGAGTATCATAACATCAGTTCATGTCCTTTGTGGTATGGTTGGTTTTCTACAGAGTGCTGGTCTGACATGATCAGCACAGCCCATGCCCTTTCATTTCTAACACCAAATTCCTTCCCTCTCTTGAATGTTGGGATTTCCCTCCGTATTTCTACTTCTATGTCATAGTAGTTTGTTGTGGCTTCTTTTTTATGCTCATTCAAAGGTCACATTGCTTTTGTTATACCTTATTAATGCTAATTTCCTAGATTTACCTGGTATTTCCAAATGATGGTCCTCAAACCTGATTATTTAGATTATCCACTGATTTAGTCTCCTCTGTGTACAGTATGTGATTTGTTGTTGTTGTTCTTTTTTGGCTCAGTCCCATATAATTATCACTCTACCCACATTACAAAGGGTACATTTTGGAGTTCATATTTCCAGCATATGTCACCACCACCACAAGCCTGTGAAGCAGCAAGAATATTAAAATACGGTTTTTCTTGGGAAAAAAAGTAATCTGCCTCCTGGTACGTAGACCACAATACAGTTACAGCCGGGATAAATCTGTGGTAGAGCTAGACAGATGTTCCCAGTAGTGTTTTCAATGTCTGCAACTATAAATGCAAATCAAAAGGTGCAAAAATAACCAAACTTGATGAGGCTTAAAAAGAAACCTTTCAACCGAGTAGCACAGAACCCAGTGTTTGTGCTGAATGTGCTAAACATGGGATCTCAAGAGGAACCAAGGGTCCTTTTGAGTGGGTTATTTGAAGTGGGTTTTATTGTCATAACTGAATTCTGGGGATATTTATTGGCATATTTAAAAGTTGCTTAGCTGAAAATGCATTCACAGAGGGAAGGGGAAAAAAAAGGAAATGGAGAAAAAAAAACAGAGAAAAAAGTATGAACATATTCCAACTATTATGTTGAAGGAACTGCCATTTCTTTAATGATTCTATTCAGTATCTTTTGCTGATAATCCCCCCCAGTGAAAACTGATGAATTTTAGATGTTTCACAAGAGTTGCTCAGGTAACTTTTTGTCAGCAGAAGTTGCTCATGGAAATACATTGTGAAGTCTTCCTTCATTCATTAGTAGCTTAAGACATTTGAGAATGAGGAATACGATTATGTGGTAAAATTGTTCCTCTTTCTTCAATTAAAGCTTTCAAAGGAATTGATTAATATTGGGGGGAAAAAAAAAATCTATCCTAAATGTAATTTCTGCAGCATAACCCACAAGTATGACTTTGATTTATTTATTTAGGGTTCTGAGGAAACCTTCACTTTCTAGCATGTTTTCAGTTAGGAAGAGAAGTTCATGGGGTGTATGCTCTTAAAATCTCTAAGGGATGGATGCTGAAATCAATAATTTTTCATGGTGAAATAGAGTGAATATATGTTACTTGCATGTGTGATAAAGTGACTTTTTATATACCATTAACTATCAGTTTCTGAAAGTAGATGAGGAATGCTTGGTATGTTTAGATTATCTGTCTGGATGTTCTGGACTGCAGTATTGGGTATGATTTATCTCTTATCAGCCAGGATAAAAAACCCACCCATCTTAAACTCTCTTTAAGATTAAATGTTAAATTTCCTTGTAAATCCAGTGAAGAAACTGTTACATCATGCATCTCTCCTGTGTCCCTCTGCATTCTGCAGTGCCCTCCTTAGGTATGACATAAATATCGTCCAGGACCTTCTCCTTCCAGTTATAACTTGCATTAAACGTTTCACTTTGAGCACACACGAAAACAAATAAGCACCAAAAGAAAGTGATGTTTCAAAGGTGGCTAACAATAAGGAAAGGAGTATTTTATATAGTCAAAAAACTTCATTCTGTTGCTTTGTGTATGTGATCTTTGCAGCACTAGTGAGCTACTGCCCTTGCTCTTCTGATCAAAATTGCATTTCGAGTCCAACCATGCAAAAATCAATGTATTTCAGTCAGTCACATCTGAAGCTTTACTTGATAGCACATGTTCTTCCTATAATATACTGGGTTATCGCCTTCCAAATTTGATGGCGCTAAGGCTTTGGGATAAGAAATATTAATGCGGTGTGCAGTTTAAACAAATCAATGTAGCAATCTGCATTGAACGCTAGTAAACAGCTGATTCTCTTTTGACGGGCAGCAGTCCCAGTACTTTGCTTGGCCACAGTTCCTGCGATTTGTTTTCATTTATGTTGAACCACTGAAGTCTTTTGCGCTGCCATTAGCACTTTGGAAGCATTAAGGAGGAAAGTGAGATGGATTCAAATCCATACTGGTACAAAATCAAACTAATCTTCCTTTGTAGCTGAGAGTGAAATTCTGAGCTCAGAATTCTTCAAAGTCATTTCTCCAAATTCATTGTAGAAATCATCAAAGCTCTGTGGTTTTGCTTTATCTAGGTCTGAAAAGGAGTTCCTTTTCTTGACAAGGCAGCGTATTTTGTATTCCAAATACAATCCAGGGCCTGCTCAAACTGAACTCTCATTTGTTGTTCTTCAGAGCTGTATATGAGAGAAGACTACATTGTCTACAGAATGACTACATAAAATAGCATCTGTGGGAGAGTGGAAAGTAGCTAACAAACTCATTGTTTCAAATTTACCACACGAATATAATTAAATTATTGTTTCTTTACAATAAACAGATTTCTTGATAATAAACAGGAGGAAAGCCCACACAAATCTCTGTCCTATTTTGCTTTCTGTGCATGTTGTCAAGCTTGGTAAATTTTTTAGCAGCTGTCAAAGTGAATTTATTACAGAAGAGGTCTAAGTTCTTGTGTAATCCAGAAGGGAAAAGCCCTGCTGACTCGCTTTTGCTTCATCTTTTGTCTTTACAACAGTTTAAAAGTCTCATGTTCCAAGATTCAGGAACAGCGGTAGTCGAACAAAATTTTCCATCTGCTAAAGAAGAGTGTGTTTGTGTGTGGTGCTTGTGTGTAAAATATGTGGGTATTTAGATCTAAAAGAGAATTTCCTAATGGCTCACTTCTCAACAGGTCTGTTTTAAGCTTGTAATCTGCTAAGAATCTAAGTGTAAAACCCATGAATTGGAATTTGAGATCTGGAGTGATGAGTACACCACAACCTGAGCTATTCTGAAGCAAGGGATTTTTGCTGATGCTTGGCAGAGACAGCTTAAACTCAGGCGAGGGAGGAAAGCTGCCAAGTCAGTGAATGAAGACTCTAAGGTTGTATGTTATTGAAGGCTGTATCCCAACAGCTGTGCAGTGAGATGTTGCGCTAGATGCAAAAAAAGCCTTTTAACCATATGTAATATGGCACAAAGTGAATAAAATCAAGGATAAAGTCACTGAGTGTACAATGTATTTCAATTTATAAAATATCCTAAATATTCCGGAACTTTTGGACACAAAAAGCAAGCTAAACTTCATTGATGAATCTCTTCTCTCTGAGGTAGTCAGGACTGTAGATTACCTCTTGGTCTCCCTTCTGCTCTAGAAAGGCTGTTCTACCTTGTTCTGACATGCAACCATCTGGTCTATGTCTGTTAAGTTAGTTCTTTACTGTTCTGTAAGTCAGGGTCACTGGCAAAGCACTTCTGTGTTGTCACTCTTGAGAAATTAGAGTTAAGCAAGTATCTGCACTTCGGAGGGAGCAGTTTGAACTAAATTAGAGCAAGTAACAGCAAGAGGCAGAAGGAAATTAGAGAGATTTATTTTTCAATTCATTTCTACAGAGAAGCGCATAAGTGTGCTCCTAGTGGCATTCATTTAGATGAGTGTGCCTGTACCTGTCAATTTTCCCTCAAACAAAAGAGCCAGGAGTTCATTTAAACAAATACATTTAGAAAAGCAGCATAAAACCAAACAGCTCCCTCTTCCCCCAAACCCAAAGAAAATGCTACGTGTAAAAATAGGGAGTAATTTGAACTCATAGGGATGATGTTTGTTTGATCTTTGGGGATTGTAACCGCACATGTACTCCCCCGGTACTGATAAGCTCCTAATGTGTGTATAGTTTTCAGTCTTTTTCAGGAGAGAGTCCCAGGCCCTTGTAATTTGCTGACCTTAACGGAAGTCTTTGTTCATTGTGCGATCACAATTTGAACAGCTGGATTCTCTTTCTTAGCAATACTTAAATTTTTTTGATCCACTTTAGCCTTTCAGAACTTGAAATACATTGAGAACTTCCCCCTCCCCCCCAAATACATATCTGTCTGTGATCATCATGCCTGGTGTTACAGCAGCTTTAATTTAACTGAAAGAAGGTCAATAAAATCAGTCTGCCTCAAACTGATTGTTTTTTTTCCCCAGCAGGAGGTATAAATGAATGGGGGGAGGGCAGATTAATTCAGCAGGAAAAGCTGTGCACTTTGCTACCCAGCTCTGCTAATGAGACTATCACTGTTATCATTTTCATTCTATTTACTACATCAGTTCTTTATGAAGAGTAGAGTAATATGGCTTCAGGTTAGGTTTTAGTAGTCATTATTATTAAATTTTTGGGGAAATTATTATTTGCATAATATCTGTACTGGTTTATTCTTTGGGTATGTTTTCCAAATTTGCCTAATCTTGCCTAACTAACATGGCTGGTGAAAGACTGACTTATAGTTACTGAAAATATTATCTTGAAATATGCCTTAGAATATTTTCTTCTACTGAATTTTGTAGGGGTTGTAAAGAAAATTGCCCTCTTTGAGCAGCCTCTTAAAGGAATCTTGAGTCCTTAAGAAAAATCTTGTAATACAGTTTTCTAATAGTGTCAATGGGCTTACACTGGGCATGTTGTAATTCTTAAGATTTTTCTGCAGCAGTACGGTTGGAATTTGTTAAAGACTTCACCAGTGACCCAGCTCTGTTCCTCCTGAAGTCAATGGAAAAGAGCAATTGATTTCAGCAGGAGCAGAGCTCAACAGCAGGTAATTATAAAAATCATATTCAAGTGTGTTTAGACCTAGGTTAAATATTAAAAAGCACCTGAGTGACTTAGGACCACAGCTCCCATTGATTTTCATTAAGGCTGAATTTCTTGATCTGTAATTCTGCGTGCCTCTGCAAAAAGTGTGAAACTGCATTATCATTGCTATATGGCGTTAGGTTGCTTTTCAGATTAGCCTATGAAACTTCTGTGAGCAACTAGATTCATCCATTGTTTGTGTGACCTATGCATATAGTTCAGTCATGGTTGCATACATGACTGATATAAATATCCACACAGATTCTTACCTACGCTCAGTTCCACAGCCCTTACCATGCAAATAAGTGCTGTCCAATATGAGTAAGGGTGTCACTATAATTAGTTTTGGTACTTTTCACAATGCAGTAATTTGGAAGCAGAAGGCAAAGTGTCACATAAAAGGTGATAAATTTGTGCATCAGCTGGAAGTGCAGCCTTGAATGTTCTAATCTTCCAGGCTGAAACCTGCAATTTCTTCTCATTCAAAATTCCCAGCAAAGTCACTGGGCTTAGTTCGTGACAGATTTTGTCATTATAGGAGTTCGTATCTCAACAGAAACCTCAGTTACTACTTGTAATTGGCATGAAGCCCCTGTAAAGGGCTTAAGTGGTTTAATGGGGGTAAAGATTCATAGCAATTGCAGCTGTACTCAAATCTTTTTACAAAGGAAGGAGAATGGGAAGGACCAGATGTGAATAAGAAGCAGCGCCAGTCTGATCTCAGTTTTGGGATTTTGTTCACATAGATCCTAGTGTAAATTTTTACCTTCTGTTTCAGTTCTGTAGCATCTTCCTTAAAGTTTCTGTATTTTTTTCTGTGACCTTGTTATCTCCAGGATCTTTATATTAAATCTGTAGAATCACTGCTCCTAAGTTTCTCTAAATGTTACTGAATTTGGCTCCTTTCTGACTTCAGCCCTTCCACATTAGGTTCCAGTTCTGCATCATCAGCAAATTAAATTGATCTGTTCATAACCTGTTTCCAAAGTATAAAGTGTGCATACACTGGGGGGTCTTGATCACCCCTGCGGCATCACCCCGTCAACTCTGTGCATTGCAAATTGCTTCTGTGCCAGGTTCCTTTTCCGTATCAAACTAAGAGAATTTGGAGTGGACGTTGTCTGAAATTTTTCCTTGTAAAAAGCTTGGTTTCTCCTTAAATAAGATGAGTGTTTGTGTAATACTTTCTTGCCTAAGGCAGAGATCCTGTGGATATTAGTTCAGTTGCATAATATTCTTGTACAGTAAATAAAATATGTTCACTCCTCACATAGAAAAAGCTGAGAAACAGCCCACACTTTCTGTACATCTAGGATTTGAACTCTCCTGGTTGAATTTTCATTCAGATCACATTGCTTCCTTAATTATAACACCAGCTAATCATAGAGATCCAGTGTATCAGCCCAGCAGGACTGAATTGAAGAGAGAATGGTAAATTAATGTAGCTTTCCAGAAGTGTCTGCTTTTAATGTATTAGGCTCATGGAAGACTTTTGAGATGCATTTGTCTTCACTAAGGTTGTATTTTTAGGAGCCATATAATGTTACCTTATGGTAATGAGGATCATAATTAACTTTTTTTTTTTTTATTAAATCATGCAAATATACTTCATGCAGGCAGCTACGGCACCTTCTCTAGGGATGCCAAATAAAACATCCCTTGATGTTGCTTAGGAAGACCTCATGGGCAGCATAAGGTGTTGCTTAGGGGCTAGGTACAGCATGTTGTGGGTTGAGGCATAACTGTTTCTTGGGTAGAGTGAGGTAAATTGAGATAACTGTTGAAAGTAAGTGAAAATGTAGGGGCATCAAATTCTTCTAAAAGAAGTCACACTTATGTCATGTTTGAAGTTTGTTTGTGGGATTTCCTGAGTAAATTCCTGGCTCCTGGCAGCCGGTGCAAAACTTCCTCTGCCTTCAAATGCAGCATCGATTTACCTCGTATCTGTTTATCTGAGAACATCCAGAATGCTTTCAGTTGTTGCCATCATCATCATCACTAAAACATTCTTACAATGCCAGCGCGATCAATTTTACTGCCCATCTTCAGGGAACTGTATTTTGTCAATCTCTGATATTATTTAATGTCATAAACCAATCCTCATTATAGATTTACGTTGGTGCTCTATCTAAAAAAAAAAAAGTCACTATCTGCTATTGCTTTCAGCACACTTAAAACTCTCTATCCTGTGAAGTCTTTGATCATTTGGGTAGTGGAATACCTTTTTGACAGCATTTTTCCTTCAGGGCCATGTTCTTTGTCTGTGCTATCACGTGTGCAAGCAAACCTTTGTAGTCTGTTGAGTAGAAAGGAGAGAGTGTGGGATTTGTTTTAAAAGAAAACCTAACTGTACCTCCATTTACTTGGTATGCTATTCAATATCTGGAGTTATTGAATTGTTCTGTTTGGTTTTCTATATAACAAAAAGTAGGCGTTTTCCCTCATAAATCTCAAGGAATGGATGAGGAGTTTTAAGAGTGAAGACTTACCACCTATCCAGGCAGCTTAAGAAGCTTGTTTTTAACATGTCAAGAAACTTACTACTGAATGCTGAAATCAGGGAGCATTCCATAGGACAGAAATTAAGGTAGCGAAGCCTTAAGAGAAGTAGAGAGACAGCAAAATGCAGAAATGCGGATTGTGGAGACTCCTAGCCATTCTTTATTGTGAGTGCCAATGCAACCCTTAGCTGGTAGAGAAAGTTATTTTGCTGCTTTTTCTTTATATTTTATGTCGTTATTCTTGGTTTAGGTATTTTTATATTGGCTAATTAGTTATTTTTTAGCTATTCGCTTTTTTTTATACTAAAGTATTGTAAATATTCTTTTTAACTTTGTAACTTGCAAAGATAGCAAATTCCTTAATAAGGTGGAACTCAAAACCATAACTAAAGACTTCCCAACCTGATAACTGATCGTACAAAGTTCAGTGCATAATGCATGATGTTTAAAGCATCATGACACATATGGAGGAAAACTGGCTCTGTTTTTTCTTTGCTGGATCACCACTGTGATTTTACTTGAGTTTCATGATACAGTAAATGAAGAAGAGAGAAATTGCAGTTTTGATTGACAATGCAATTTTTTCTCCACAGTTTTTCTTAGAAAGTAATTCTTTCAGCCAGTGGAGACAAATGTACAGGATCCAGCTACAGAAATCTATCGGATTGATGTAAAGAACTTGGAGAAATTATTTTGTTCTGTGGTATTTTAGGAATCTCTGCCTATTCCCACTGGAGTAGTGTGTGTTTTCCCTATGGCTACACCATTTGTATGATTTATAAACAGGGAAATAGCAAAATTCATCAAATAAATTATTCACAAAGGAATTATTCACTCAGTTCAAGTATTTCCTTTAAACAAAACTACATGTTGTTAACTCATATGTCTTGTAAGAATTGAAACAGTGTTTTATCTAAGAGCTCTTTATGACAAAACAAACAAAAGGAAAACAATGCATGTGACAGTGCTGCAGAGTGTACGGCGCTTGTCAAGTAGTTTGGGTATCAGCTTTTAGAAAAGCAGAGCAATACACAAGTACGCCATTAGAGGATTCAATTTCTGATGTCCTTTTTGTGCCACGTTTCAATATAAGATTTCAATATCAGACATTTTTCTGGCAAGTGGAAGCACAGTGCAGGTGAAGCTGCCTGTGAAGCGAAGAGTGGTTCTAGTCAAAGAGCTTTAAGGTAAAAACATTTTTAGTTTTAGAAAAGAAACTTAATAAAAATTTTAAAAACAAACAGCTAAAGCTGACAACTTTTCCAGCTAAAGCCTGGTTTTAGCTAGAAAAATCTAGGCAGTAAAGATGCTTTAATTAAAATGACACATTAAGAGGTAAATAGTCCTTTTAATGGTTTGTGAGATGAAAATATAATAAAGTGAGGGTATTTTTATGATCTTTTAATTCTTTGAAAGTGTAGTACATTTGCTTATGGAATTAAGACTCCTTGATTATGGAATTTTAATTAGACTCTTACCTTGAAAATAATGAACTTGGCTCTTGTAACATGGCACACAGTCCTCAAAATGCTAAAGCTCAATTCCCAGCCTTTCTTGAGAATATGAAGCATCACACCTGCTGCAGTGACACACATTTGCCTTCTCTCATTCACTATCACACTGATGGGTGGACTTCTCATGTTGAAACTTGTTTGCCGGCAGTGCATGGTGCGAGAAAGCCTTTCAGTGGACGGGAAACGCTAGGCTTTATTAATCTTGCTGAGTTTCAACATGTCAGATACTGAGCATAAAATGAGAGCAGGATTGCAAGTAGCAAACAGTAGAAACAGTGTGTGTACTTCACTCCAGTTATCTATTTGTATTTGTTTGTTTTCTGGTTCTTATTAGCAGATAGTCAGCAGATGTATTTATACAGCCTGTCACAATTTGCATTCACATATGCCTTTATTCTAAGTAACCAGTCACCTTAAAGGCTTGGGTTGAATAGGATTCCAAAGAATCTGTTTCTGCTTTTATGGAAGAAAAGGTCATGTCAAGTTCGGAGTTTTAAGCTGTGTTAACAGTTTTGCTGTGCTGACTTCTTAATTTTTTGTTTCTTTAGTCTTTACTGTGGTGTAACTCAGTCTTCCTGATAACCTTATCTTCCACTGCATTGGGCCAATGGGAATGTATCATTGAGATAAAAATTAGCTGCTTCAGTAAGTTAGACAACTCTTTTCTGATATATTGAGATGCAGTCGGCAGTGAAAGACTAATGTATATACAGAAAAACCTGATGGGATATGCTTTTTCTTTTGCAGTTGAACCCCTCTTCTTGGAAAGAGGGGTTGAAACCTTTCTTGGATTTGTATAAATACATTATCTTATAATTAACCTGGCACACAGATCTGAAATAAATTGCTTGTTGAATGATAGTCTAATGCTTTTTCTGTGCAGATCAACAAGTAATTGGTTTGGAATATATTCTGGGGTGTCCAAATACACACCCCTCCCCACCCCCCCCCCCCCCCATTTTTATTTCTACTTGTTGGATAATTCCTGTCTACAATAGTTCTAGTTCTTTATTTAGATTACTGTCCCATTGTAGTGGCCATGTTCATGGAGGTCTAGGTTTCTGGGATTTTCTTTATCTCAAACTCAATGAAAACAGCGAACATTCAGAACAGGACATCCTGCGATCAGTTGACTTCTATGGGAGCTTTATTAGAGATACATGAGTAATTAGTCACTGGATTTTATATGGTTCCTTTGTAGCCGCATTTTGTATAAAAGGCTTTACCTGTTTCCTGGTAAAGGTGTGCTGGCTGTGTTATATGCCTGGCACCTTTTTCTGTTCACAAGGCAAATACATCAACTCAGTGTGGTGTTAGGCTTCAGCACACTGGGTAAAAGAACACCGCCTTTGGGACAATGAAAGCAGAGGTGAGGTAAAGAGTTAATAGCAAGTCGCAGTGTGTTAGCAGGCACAGTAACTGTAAGTAAACACTAAATGAGCCACACATGATCTATTGCCCATGTAACTAATTTGTTTTTCCAGAGGCAGAGTAGAGGATATTTACAGCTTGTGTAGAGCTGTGTCTCTTGTCAGGATGAGGCATGAAGCATGCTTTGCTCTACTATCTATGGTGGTAGAACAGTGTTTTGAAATCACTGGCGGGCTTTTTAAATGTGAAATTGTGAGCTAGATAAAGGTGCAAAAGGGAATGATATCTGTTAGAGATGTAGTGGAAAGGAGATAGAATAATAGGAAGTAACAATTCCTGGCAGGCATCCTTCCCTGTTTGCAGGTGCTGAATCAAGGCTGGCACTGGTGGAGTCATTGCATGACCAAATAGAGCTCTGGGGATTTCACGAATGAAGAAGTGTTTCCCCATCAAATGTACTTCTCGCCCTGAAATAGGTGAAACTAAGAAGCATGATATCTTGTGTTTGTTGTATTCTGTAGCTTTGAAATTCCTCAGTAGCTCTTCTGCCTTCAGTTCAGCTGAGCAATTACACCTAGTTTTGACACATCAAAGTTGTTAAGAATCAGAGCATCTGTATGCAATTCCTGGCTACAAATTTGTAGTATTTAATGAATTCTTTTTCAGACTTAAGCTTTTTTTGCTTATCCGCTTTGGATCCTTCTATTCTGAAAGGATGTCTTTTGGTTTTTGCAGTTGGACAGATCCATATTTCCAGGAATATCCGTAACTAGAGAATTTCACAGTGTGGCTGAAAGAAAAGCATGAACTTTGCATCTACTAGCAAGAGATTGTCAGAAAAGATACAGAGATTCTGTTTTGAAAAATCTTAAATAGTTTTGTGAGTACAGAGAGGTTGACTAAGTACAAAACGGTTGACTAAAAAGAAATGTCTTAAAAATACAGCTTTGGAAATCAGTTTTATCCCACTTCTGGTTACACTTGCTTTGGTGTCAGAAAAGGGATGATCTCTCCTTCTTTCAGGTGTTTTATGTTTTTGCTTTATGCTTTCTACCCTGCTGTTCTCCCTCACTGTAGACTTACGGAATGTAGTGTTTTCTCCATCAGGAGAACTGTTTCTTGATAGCAGAAGCTGACATTCACATAGCTGTACTGTACCATTCATGTCATATAGCAAAACCCCTGTTTTTTCTTTTTAGACGTTTAACTTGCACATAGGTAGGAGTAACTGGTTTTGAAATTCTGTAAGTACCAGAAGTTAATTTGACTTGAAGTATCATTATTCTTTACAGGGAATTTATGTTTTCCTAGTTAGATTGTTCCTTGTGCCTTGGGAGAAAGCGCTAAACCCCAGTAAAGATGATTGCTAGGTAGAAAGTACAAATTTCTGTACTTCAAAATCAGCTTTCTGATATACACAAATGCCTGAATGTGTCCACTTGAAACATAAAAATATGTCTGCCACCCTAACTTCACTTCTTATGATAAGAAACAAATCCAAGTAGGATTCATTGAGAGTAGTAACGACAATTTGTCTCTGTTTCATTCAGGGGCATATTGATGTCATACCTTATGAAAGGATGCTAGTGATGAAAAAGTTGATAGTATTCCATATTTATCTCTGAAACTGCCCATTCAAACACACTGCTACAAGACAAGTATATAAATTACCCTTACATTGTTTTCCTTTTTCTTTTTTCTTTTTTGACTTACTCTAATGCATCAGCACCAATCAAAGCGCATAAAACTGGGGTTTCAGTGGTACACAAAAAAAATATAGGAACATAATTAGTGAAATGTTTGATTTTTATGGACTTCTCTGTGAGATTCATTCCCTCAGCTGATCACAAAAGCACTCACAGATGCAAGATGGAACTATTATATCTAAACCCCCTGTTAACGGAGCTTAAACTTTTCTATAGCACCCATCACCCATGCAAGTCCTGAATCCAGGCTTTCTAAGAACACCATATTGAGTTTGATGGCTGCTGAGTTCCTGATGGGAGACTTTAAATGGCTTTTGTACCATACCTACTTTACTACATAAAAATGTTTAATTATATAGAAATACTGCTTTTGGTTGTTCTGATCTTAATGATGCACATCTGTGGAGGCAGATGATACCCGGGAAAATAAAGCTGGCACATAAAGGTGCCAACTTACTATAGCAAGTAAAGACCCTCTGTATCTGATTCTACAGAGCAGGTTAAGCACTTGCTTTCTGCTGTGGGGAACATTCAACTTACCTGAAAGCCCAGGGTAGGAGAAATGCTATTTACAAGACCATTTAATAACATTAGTAAAAATACCACTGAGCTTTCAACTAGTTTGTCTTAAGCATTTAAGTGACATTAAAAGAAAAATTGCGCAAAATGTACCATCAGTAGAGGTAAAAGAAAACCTGATGGAAGTGTATGAGGAATATTGAAAGTGGAATACAATGGAGAAGGAAGCATGTGAGTGTAGAGTGGTCCTTTTATGCATCTTTGGCACAGGCTGAGTTTTTTTAATGGGATCTGTGTAGACCTTTATGAGGTTTTTTCCTTTATGGGTAGCTTGGACACACTGAAGTGCTCAATTCTGATCACTGCATCATTAACAAATGCAGGTATCCAGAAATCATTTGTGGTTACATATTTTATCATTCGTGGTTTTTAGAGGCTTTAGGTATTTTTCCAAACCACAGAAGTTTCATAATACCAAACTATAGCAATATCGGGGCTTCCCCTGTCTTTTCAGTTAGTCCAGCTTAGAGGTGGACTTCTAGTGCCTTGAAAGTTTTAAGAATCTTCATTCCTTTTAAATTCAAAATGTATCCTAAGCCCATTAAATGTACCAGATAAAGAACTTCTAGAGGCAAGAGCTCTACTTCCTATTCAGATGTACATACATATGTATGTATGTCTGTGTTTATAGGCAGCACATCCTGAATCCTGCTTTACATCTGAGTTTGTTTTCTTGCATTATGTGGTAACTAACTGAATAGCTGTTACAAGGAGGGTGTATGGGACTTGTGGAGCATTAGCAATCTGCAATCAGTATTCCTTCAGGATTATTAGCGGGAATTACTGTTCTCTGATTTTCTTTTCTTCCTATTTCCAAGATGCTCGTGCCTAAGTGAACTTCTAGTTCATTAGTGAATTAGAGAGGAAAAAATACTCGAAACAAACTAGAGAAATTTCTTCAGTCAGTTGATCTGAGCTTTCCATTTGCTGTATTGTTGGGGTTTTTCTTTCATCAGCCACTTGACAATTCATGCACCTGATGACTTTTCAGGGCCTGTCATTGCTAAGGGTCACCTAAATAATTCATGAAGATCAATGAGCAGACAGCGGCTGTTGACTTTTAATTGTTCATGTATATATGCCTCGCAATATTAGTTTTCAGGCAATGTTTACAGTTTTTGTTTGTTCTCTAAGAAACAACACAGTTGTTGGAAACAGTCTCTAAGACAAGTGCTCGCTGTAATGGAAGTTCTAAACCACCTTTTACTTTTGCAGTTCTGCAAACTGGTGCTAAGCGATATAAATCCCTGCTGCTTGCATGAGCAAGTGGAGGATTTTCATTTTCTAGAACTTGCACAAAGAAAATGGCTGAAGTAGCTGCAAAGCAAATGAAAATCAATGTTCCAACCTTTGCTCTGATTTTTTTAATTGTTTATATGTTTTTATCTGATTTTGAGGCCTTGAAGAAAGCGATGTTCTACAAGGTAGAAAAAATTCTGGTATAATCAATCAGGATTTGTTGCTTTTAAAAATGATGTATGCAGCTTTTTGTGTTGCAAATGAGTCTTTCTCTAAATAGCTTAAAAGGAAGCTTTTGCCACCTTATGAGCTCCTACCTTTGTGCATTGTCTTGAATGAGAAAAGGGGCCTGTTGCTTTTATAATATTAGGTCTTCTACTGGCAGGGGGAAAAGAATCCTGTAAGAAATACACAATTTTATAAAGACTCTCCAGGTTTTGTGCAATCATTTCTTTTGTACTCCAAAAATAAGCAGTACTTTACCAAATAATTCTGTCAAGGGTTATCTGTGTTTATTATCTAGCTCTTCATATAGTTATCAATTGGAACTGAAGTCCTGGATACGTGCCATGAGCCTTAAGTATGATTTGTACTTCCAGATACCACCCTTAAAGAAGCCCAGGTTTTCACTAGCTCTGATAAGAACTAGTTTGGAGTGAGGGGGGTCCTGGGGTATCTACGTATCCCTGTACTCTGCTGCCCCTCACAAGAACTGTTACGTCGATGCTCCTGACCAGTAACACAAACACAGTTTCAGCTTTTCCAGAATGGCTGTACGATATCTGAGGTCTCAGAAGTCTCTAGTATTGTGATAGCTTCACACTAGGTCCAGATTCCCACTGGCAAATGGCATAGCTCTGATTTCACTGGCACCTTAAAGATTCTCAATGAAGCTTTCAGCAGTGAGTGAGCTGGCTTCTCCCTCCCTCCTTCTCTGAAAATTTCCGATGAACTGAGGCATACTGACCCTGAAGATACCTGAATCATGTTTTAAAGGAGTACGCTAAGTGTGATACGTGAATGCACTCCCGTGTTTCAATTTCCTTAGGCTTACTATGAGATAAAAGGAAGAGCCCCCCCCCTTTTTTTCCATAACAGCAATTCTTTGACTTTATGAAGCAAAGCTCGAACTTATTTTATGCATTGCTTTCATCATCCGTATAGCATGAGTCATTTTAAATATGCTAGATTTACATCTCATGTAAATGCATAAAAGTAGACTAAATTCAAAGCTAGAGATAGAAATTCTATTTCTTACAAATCAAACTATATAATATTTTCAAAGGGGTTTAGAACAAAGTGATAGTGACATTCTTATCTTGGTAATTTAACAAGTTATCTTTCCCTGCCCTCTCTGCTGCAGTAGCCACCTCATTGACTCTCAGAACGTGATTACATTCAGAGGCAGATCACTGGGATGGGGACTGCCGGCACCCAACATTCTCCAGAGAGGAATGTCACTAGAAATGATTCAAAGCTTATGGATTGCTACAAATCGGGAGAGAAAGGGGAATGAACCATTTAAAGGTTATTTGCTTAAGGCCTGATCTAAGCCCCAAACTGTGTGTGAGGGGAAAATGCTTAAAAATCTGCTCATGATAAGCATCTACTCCCTTTGGTGTCAAAGAATGAGTCCTTGTTTCCAGCGGCCTTTGGATCAGACCCTAAATCCCCGCAGCAAAGGATTAAGAAATTGCAATTTGCCTGTTCATGTAAAAAGGATAATTTGATCTCATTAACATTGTTTTGTTCAGCTTGATTCACTGATACAAATTGGCTGTTTTCACCTCTCCATAGGCACAAAGCTGCTCTGTACCAGGTGAAGTTGGGGGTTATGGCTGCAATGTGTTGGCAGGGGAATAATAGAGTGTACAGGTAGATGTGACCTGTTGTTAATGGTGATACTGCAGTAATCCAAGATGCTTCTACTTATTCATCCCATGAACGTGTAACGCCTTGCTAATAGCTTTTGGGAAACATGCAAAGATGGTGAAAAGATATTTTAAACCTTGTATAGCACATGTTGTATTTGAGAAAATTATGGCAAGGTCATAGCTTGAATTGGTGCAAGCTGTAGTTTTAGAAAGAAAAAGCAGTATTGATGGAAATTCATGTTTGGGTCAAGTACCACCCCAACTCCCACTTGTAACTGGCATCTGGTTCTTCTAATGGTTATTTTTTTGTCTAAGGTTTTACATGAGACAGACGCTTTTTCTGTCCTGCCTGAGACAGATACTTTTGGTTTAGCCTTCGACTGAGAAAGGCAGCATACTTCCTTCCATGAAGTCTCCTCCTCTGTCAAAATAGGTGCACTAATTTCTGGCAAGCTTCCTTTTGGGTTTGGGAGCTCTAGGACGTGTTTATTCCTTCTACTGGGACATCAAACAGTATTGTATAAAACTGCTTCAACATTTCATGTAGCCAACCTTATTTGTGATCCAGGAATGGGGATACATCTGCAAGCAGTACAGATTGTCTCACCTAGCGTGTGGATGTGTAGAACAAAAGTTCCAGAGATTTAAAATGATCTTTGCTTGTTATTTATACTCTTGTTTTGGTTATCCTATTTTCTATTCTGTGATCACAGTAGCCTTCATGGGTGAAATTACAGGCTTCCAACTAGATTAAATACATTTATGTTGTCCATAAAATGAAGAAGAATGTCGTTCTGCTGACTTAATTCTTGAATGCAGAGAAAACGGTACTAATTCTGAAGATGCTGGAGTCCTGGTGTTGAACTTGTTTCTCTAGAAATCAAAATAAAAGTGTATTGGAAGGCATAGCTTGTTCTTGCTGAGAGAGAAATCAGTTCTTGGTTTTGGACTTATATATTGGCAGGTGAGAGAGGCAGGATAGCAGCATGAAGTAGGAATGGTATTTTATTCATACATGATGTGCTGCAGATAACAAGGCTTTGGAAGACTTCTTTCTCACTTTTTACAGTGGTGTCTATTTTGGCCCTCTATAAAGTTAGTAAGTATATTGATTAACATGGTGGGTATGTACAGAGTGAAATCAGGGAGCTTAATTTTCTGGTGTCTGTGGTTAAGTTTTAAAAGCCTATTTTGCAGCCCCCTGAGAAGTCACTTTGTAATGTAATATTGAAGGAACATAAGATCAGCAGGTATTCGTGTAACTTATTTTGGTAAAGAAATAGAACAGAGAATGCAAACTGTCGGTAGACCACAACCTACTGGGTTTGAAACACAGAATTCACAGAGAAAAATCACGGGCAGAATCCTCATGGATGGTAACATGAGAACTATTCAGGGATTGAGGTAATGGAATAATTCATATTCACCTACTGCTCCACAGATTATGCTGACACCATGCAGATTTTACAACATTGGTAATATTTATAGTAACTTATCTCATTCAGAACAACGTTAGGCAACACGCCTAATTCTGCTCACTTTTCTCAAACAATGATTCCATTAATTTATTGTGGAATATGGGATTATATCTTCTGTGCCATATTTAAGAATTGCCTTGCAAGGTCCATGTTTGGAGTCAGTGTAAAATACAATGCAAAACAAGAGGAACTGAACACCTAAATAGGAAATATAAAATGCTGAAGGGGTCTGTCCTCTGTAAAGAATTCTTCCTACAACTGTTTCAAAGATCTCCTTCTGATAGAAATAGGTTTCAAGGCAAAGGTGAGGAAGATCCCAGTTTGCGTGGGAGAGAGGTTTCTGTGTGATTTAGGATCTGATTCAGATGATTCTTGAAACACAAAACTGTGTTACCTGGGGAAATCTGGCTGGTTAAGTAGGGGGAGGAGAATTTCTCAGCCATTTGATACTACAAGAATAATTTGTGTCATTTAGAATAGTGTTGTATATATGATATATTATATATAATAATTGCTGAGGGACCTGCCTTACCCTTCGCATGAAACTTTGCATGTTAACAGCACTGCACTGTGGACTAAAATAGATTAATTTTTTCACAAAGAAACTTAGTTCTGGCTTGGGAGTAAGGAAAAGAGGGGTTTTCCTGAATGCAGTTGGCACAGATGCCTGTATCCCAAGTTTTCTTCCTGGAAATGTCTGTACAGCTGTTTGCAATGTGAACGGTGTCTCTGCTCTGTGTCTGAAATTCTGCACGTTGTTTAGAACCCCTGCGGCTTGGGACATATATCTAGAATTTACACATCTTCTTGGGGGAGAAAGAAGCAAATATCTTCCTTTTGTGAAGAATGTATTCTTTTTGTATTAGATACTGTAATACATCGACAACTTTAGACTTGTTTTAGATTACCAGTCTTGCGAGGAATAGGAGCCATCCAAAAGAGCCAGATTTAGGTAAAATATGTTGTGTTAAAAGTAATTCTGTTACAAAGTGCTCAGTCTGTTTTATTTCAAGTTTCATTTGATTATTGTTTAAACTTTAATATGTAGGTTTATATATATTTTCTGTCCCAGTTTTCACAGAAACAGATGGTGTACGTCTGATAATCGATCTGTCCTGAAGTGGCAGAGTAAACCACTTTTATTATAGCAGAAATTATTTAGAAAAATCCTGAGCTCACCCTTTTGTGTACAAAATCGACTTTTTGGTGCAAAGCGAGTTTTATCGCTGCTTAAACTGGTATTGATCAGACTATCAAAAATTGTGTTACGGTTTCAGCACTTGTTCTGGAGGTACCTACAAGAACGGAGTTTTCTGTCTGAATTCTGAGATCAATCCTCATCCTGTGAAATACCATTTTTCAAACTAATTTGAAACTTGGGTTATTCTCCTGACCTTTTATAAGACAAGACAATACCTTGAAGTAGTGTCGTCCCTTTTTTAATTTCCTCTTCTGAAAAGAATTAATTTGAATGTTAAAAGCCTTTCTGCACACCTCCACGCCAGTCTTAATTTTGGAGTTAAAGGAACTGCTTAAAAATCCAGTTATTAAGGAAATCCATAAGAATAAATCAAGGGTTTGCTTAATTTAGAGCTAAAAGTAGAGTGAAATGCTCTGTGTAACACCTGGATGTAAACAAACTTCAGGGTACTACATGTTATGGAGATGTAATATATACAAAATGAAAATAAAGGATATAACCATCTCAAATATGCCATAGCTCCAGAAAACTGAGATATTTTAATCTACCTTCAGGTCACAGAAAGAGGAACAGTGTATTCCCATTTCAAGAAATAGTATTAAAAACAAGAAGGGTTTTTTTATATTACTCTTAATGACTTTCTATCTCCATTTGTAGGTGAACCTCCTTCAGGACTTGAATTTCCATTCCCCAAAATTAATTCATTTGCTAGGAAAACTGAACTACATTGATATTAGGTGAGACTTTGGCCCCTAAATATGTTTATTGATTTTGAAGCCTGCATTTTGGCCTCTAGCCTTTTAAGCCAAGAATGAGAACCTCTTCCAGACTGAGGTGTGCTGCTAAAAGAAAAACTATTATGGGCAGGTTATTTTTAATGCTCTCCATCTTCCATGGTTTGGTAGGCTTTTAAGTCTATCACATGCATAAATGTAGTGGTAGAAACAATTCAGCATTAAAAACCCCACAACTAAACCAAAAGAAGCCAAACCCCAAACCCCAGAACCATTTGTGACCTGAAAAGCCTACCAGTTTGCCACTTGGTCCTGCTTAGCATCACGAGTTGGTCAGCAGAATGTGGATGGAAACATTTATTCCCAACGCAGCTCCAGATTCAGAATACATTACCCATGTCAGTGAATGCTTTTTGCAAGAAGACACATTGATTTTAGTGGAACTATCATTCTCAGTTTATGATCAATTAGGCTCTCAATTTGGCATGAAAGAAGTAAATAAGGAAAATACATAATGTATAGATCTGTATCCTATCTGGAAAACCCTGAAGCCGCTTACGTATTTTCTGGTACAATGGAAATGATTCAATCATTACACAAAAGAAACTAAAGCTCTAGCTTCTTATAGTGAGAAGTCTCACTGCTGAGAAGTGTCTATGATTTTGGTAGAGATTTGGAAAGCTTTGATCTCTGAGGTAAGCTGTAGCACCAGATAAAGTGAGTCAGGGAAGAAGAGAGGTATTAATTACAGTTTAAGTCTCTGGAGAACTCTTTTCCACATCTAGATATAGCAAGGTAAGAAAAAAAAGAACTGAAAATGTCCTGATTTACACTACTTAAGGTTGGAAGGTTGATTTTTATTATATTAATATTTTGAGGCATCTTGAGAAAGCAGTGACTTAAACACGCTCAGAGCATTGCTTCAGGATTTATTCTAAGTGACACATGGGTATTGGCATTATCATTTTACATAAACTTGATAATACTTTGGTATGTTCTTCATTAAAGTATCCATTTCTCATGGTATTAATTGCAAGTGGGTAAATAAACCTGTGTAAACAAAAAGGTACCTAGATAAGCCAGTTGCTATTTAGTGTTTTTTCCATACAGTTTCTTCTCTGTTTTTCTGCAGTTGTTGCTGCTCTGTCTTATTTGCAAGGAAGGTGGGGTTGGAAATAGGCAGAAACACATTACCATTAGCATATGCCTTAATTGTGGAATTGAAAGTGAATCTGTACTTCCCCAAAACTGGGGGAGGCTGAGAGTACAGTGTAGGTTTCTAAAGGAATGGTAGTGACTAGTGTGTGTGGGAAAGCACCTATCCTGCTTCTGACTGGCCACGCACAAGAACCTGTTTGCACTAATATGGGGACCCTGTGTGACAGACCATTACTGTGCTGTGCTTTCTTCAGGGGAAGGCCGAGTCACAGTGGTAAACCCTGAGCCTTTCTATTTCTTTTCAAGAAATGCTTCTTAGGATTAGTAAAATCTTATGATGCAAAACCAGTACATAATTACTGTATGAATACTGCATAAATTAACCAGTGCAATCTTAGCACTTGATTAACGAAGTGAGTGAGCTACTGGGATTGTGTTAATGTTCACAGATGTAGACCCTGAAACAGGAAATGAAATATATAATATACAAATAAAATTAGTGGGACAATTCATGTAAGAGAGTTACGTAAAAGCAGTAGAGATCTCATGCAGCCTGCATAAGAATTCCTTTCTGTTCTTCAAAGCAAGTGCAGACACCCAACTTCTTACATGTAAAGGGATAACAAGGGAATCATGACAAATAGCGCCAGATGGAGATCTGCCCCAGAATATTTAGTTCAAGGAACAAATAATTGAACTAAAAAAACATGCGTATTGTTAAGGGGAAATGTCTGTAGTTAATGTACCAGGCACAACTTCCTACATCATGTAAAACTTGATATAAAAGTCGTGACAAAAGAAGCCACGGTAGATCACTGTGTGTGTCATTATACACAGGGGGTTTGTTCCACTAAATTTGCATCCAAATGACCTGAAAAACAACACTTTCTTGTCTATGTTTCTTTTCCCAGACAGGTCTGTAAACTCCAGATTTAGTAAGGGAAACATGCAAATGTTTGTTAAGGGGAACAAATGTGCTCTCTGTTTATTTTCCATACTAAATTGAATTTGCTGAAGATTTAACAGAGCAAAGCAGCACCTGCTAGTCTAATATTACATTATTATCAGTCATGCAGAGTGGGGGCCCTACTTAATGACTAGGTTGCTAGGTTTGCCTGTGCTTGATAATTGAGATGCAATAGTTTTACTCTGTGCTTTGCAATGGGAGCACTATGTTTTGCTAATCACTACCTCATTATGTTTGGATTGTTATTCAATAAGTTGTTTGATATAGGATGTGACTGACAAACAGAAGAAGAAGGTTAGCTTGGCAATACATTTGCTGCTGACTTTCGGCTTCTGCTAAATCAACACAAAGAGCAGATATTAACCTCTGCTCTGAGGGGAACAGTTTTTGCTTCGCTGTTATATCGGCTGATGGGAATATCAGTACAACACGGCATAGTGTGCAGAAGTGTTGTGGGGTTTTCTTAATATAACTTAATATAATTTTCTTAATATAATTTTTTTTTCCAATTGGGAGAGAAACATTGAAGATATCTGATGATGTTTGTTGGGTTTTCTTTTGTTTTCTTTTATTTCCTCTGAAAGACATGGGGGAGAAGAGTGAAGCCCAAACCTGCTGCTTAATATAATAAGAAAGAGGTAGTTTTTAAGGCATTCCTAGGTGCTCTGGTTTCTGAGTACTATTTCCTTGAAATAAGAAGTTATTGCACTACCCGGTATGTTCTTAGCAGGACCCACAGCAATTTAATCAACTCATACTTAGTGAGTGAGCATCTTGCAAAACTTTGGACTGATAAAGCAAGCATTTGATAGGATGTGGCTATTGACTGTCCAACATCCTAAATCTGTGTGTGGAAGAACATCTATTTAAGATGAAATTGTTGTCTTGTTGGATTTCTGTAGAGCTTATCAGTTGTTTTTTCTGATGCTAACTCTGATAAGTGTTAAGGCATGTAACTATTGTACCTGATTACAGGGAGGCTATTGAATGTTATGAGTTTTCCATCAATTCTGTAAAGCTTGTATGCTATTGTTAGATAGCAATAATGTTGCCTTTTGTTCCAGTGAATATGGTCATCTAAGTGAACACAAAGGGTGTTCTAGAATGATGAAATATTAATTCATCTCATTTTTAAGTACTGCAGTTATATTGTCTGGTAGCTTCCTTGCTCATCAAAAGTTCAAATGCAGTGAGAGCTGTAACGTTACTTCCTGCAGTGTTTTAAGGATAGAATTTACTCTGAACTCACTGTCGCTTTCAGCCAACTTTAGAAATTATTAGGGATTAAAATTATACCCTCTTGTACAGATACTAGTCTCATGTAAAAAGCTGAAGTCCATGTTTAATGGACTCAGCATTTCTTGCCATAATAGTTTGTCCTTAGGTCAACTTGGTCAAATTCTACCCACTCCTGAGTATGCTTTAACTCAGTTACAAGTATATGGTTAATAGAGTAGATGGAATAGAGCTGTAAGCATTCATGCTGTTCTGTTGTCACCAATGCGTGCTTGGCCTGTTGAACCCCTAAAGGGTTATTTTACTGTCAAGACCTCATTAGTGTCATAAAATCCTCTTTTTTGGGACATCTCTGAAATCAGCGGAATATAACTAAAATGAAGCAGTGGCGTTACTTCACACCTGGAAAATAAGACCATTGCTGAAGTAATTCCATAATGCTACTTCTTTGCATTGTGTTAATAATTCATTGAGCTATATGTGTCTTGATTCAAAAATTACATCAGTGATCAAAATGAAGGCTGAAGAAGGGCAGCCCTGAAGGCAGTGCTGTTCTGAATGCCAGTGAAAAATGGGGTTAGAGGATTTTAAAGATTTGTTTATCTGTGTGTTTCACTGCAGCAGAGACAGGACATGGGTTTATGGTAAAAAACCTTGATCTTGGAACATTTGAGTTTGATTCCTCTTCCCTTCATCAAATCCTTATGAATATACAGTTAGAAATAACTGGCTACAAAGAACTATCATTTTAAGAAGTATTTAGTTCCTCAATGTAAATCTTATTATTTGTCATGATATTCAAAAGTTCCTATGCACAAAACTGTAACTTACTTTCATGCAGATTATGGCATTAAGTAATCTTGAAATCCTACTAATTTAATAAGATGTCCATTTCTTAAAGGCTTTTGAAAGTGTTATCTCAAGCTCTGAAGTAGTTTTAAAAATCAGTAATTAAGCAGTTTGTCAACAAAACTCCCAAAGGAACTTTTCCCCTTTTCCCTCAGGCGCATATGGGCTTCTGTTTAATTAACCTCAGCTTCAGGTCTGTACATTTAAAAGCAAACAATAAAACAACAGATTCCTTACATGCCCTGGGGAAGGGCAGTGTCAGCAGTTTTGGATTCCAGCCTGCTAAGTTGCAACCACTATGGTCTCAGTGTGAATCTGAGCTATTCTTGCACTTGAAATGCGATATTAATGGATTATTTCTGTACTTGATTCAAGCATATTCTTCAGTGCACTGTTCTCATGGTATTTTTCCCCAGATCAAACCTTTTGCATATTGACGTGTTAATCATCAGCAGAAGGACTGTCAGGGAGGGGTAGGAATTAAGTTTTCAGCTGAAGCTTTTACTGTTTAGCAACATTTCAGTCTTCCAATGGCTTTGTAAACAGATCCAGCCCAAACAAATAAACCATGAAAACCAGCTGAAATCATGCTCCATTTAATCAGTTTCTCTGGTTTTATGTTGGATTACCAGAAAGGAGATGATCTTTAATGTACTCATTTACTTCTACTCCATCAGAAAGCCCTGGGAAGTAAAATAAACTCTCTGGTCTCAGAACCCTTCCCTTAAACAGTGCTGCCTACCAGCTGCTGAGGTCCTTGTTCAGGGCTGGATGCTTTCCCAGCTTGAAATCATGCAGGGAGCCCAAACCAGGTGTGGTGCTCCAAGTATAGGAAAACAAAAAATAAACCCTAAATCCTCGAAAGAAACTAGAGTAAATTTCAGAGGTTTATTACTATTGCGTTAGTGAAAATGAGGTAAAAAAGAGTTGTTTTCAAAGTCAGATTTAAACTACTAAACCTGAATTCCTGAATTGTCAGTTACTTAGCAAGAAGCAAATCGCTTGTAATCCTTTAAAGCACACACGCATAGCTGCATGTTTTATTCTGGGGTGCATGTTCTAACTCAGACTCCATAGAAATTAAATTCTAGCTCTGCAGCAGGGGTGTTGTATGTTATAATCCAGATTTGAGAGAAATAGCTTTATAGCACTCATTGAATGGTAGATCAGGCTGTTCCCATAGAAGAAGTTTTGCTGTCTTGGTAGGAGCAACAAGCTATTGAAATTGAGGACCACAGTATTCTCGTTTGTGAACATCAGTGGTTCCTGATGTAAGTAGAAAGATTCTTGAAATCAGTTGTACAGGGAAGGTATTTTCTATTGTGGCAGGTGAAGACATTGAGATGACTGCAGACAGTGGCATAAGAGTGAGGGGAGAAGGAAGAAGAATCCAAACTATTTATTTACAGATAATGGGAATAGTTTATTTTCTTTATAGTCTAAGTTTTCATTAAACTTGAGTCCTTTCTCTCAGGTCTGGATTACTGTGTCCTTACAGGCAGCTCTGCCACAAGGAAGGGAATCTTATTTCTATGGAAATTAAAACCAGCTCTTCTATCCAGGATTAAAGCAGAAACACATCTTTGTTTCAAAGACTGCTACAGGAATTTGTCCTTGTTTAAAACTGTATCGCCAACCTTTTATGTTAATTACATTTTTGGGAGATGACACTATGAAAAGGAATTGTATTTTAAAGAAAGATTGCTATAATGTATTTGATTTAATATCAGAATTTATGCTCTGGTAATAAAAATTAATCCCTGCCGTGCCCCCCCCCCCCCCCCAATAGCTACTTTGTATATTTTGGTGATGGTTTTGAGGGTTTTTTCATCATATCCTCTCAGTAAAATAATTTAAACCCAACACAAGTATGACAATTTTGTTTGCTTTGAAATTATTTCATGAAGAATTTTTCTCCCTGGCATGAAGCTGGGAGATGAAAGACCCAGGAAATTCACCTGTTTGCACGAGCTTTAGGTTTGAGTGAGAAGAAGAGGGAAAGCGTAAGAACCTACAAAAATATATAAAGTACCATTTACTGCTGCCCTCAGAGTACTGGGACAAAGAGGAGCTGGGTTGGGGTTTTTATTCATTTGAGACCTTTAGTTCAAAAATATGATCCACTTTTAAAAAAAACAAAGTTGTGATTTCCTGACCTGAGATCCAAACTCACGTCTCGCTGCAGTGGTCACCAGCCATTTACAAGACTACCATGGTGAGATTCATTTTGAAATCACTGCTGCTGGACAACCCAGTCTGCAGTTACTAGAAAGTGGTATGAGCCCTCCCCTGTGGAGCCTGTTGGTTACAGTGATGTTTCTGGTTATGACATAGAGCAGAGCCTCAGGTAGTGGACCTAATGCAAAGCTTAAGCATAGCCGGTGCTGGACAGTCGCCTTCTGTTACCAGTAGCTTCAGGCTCAAGAAGCTGCACATGCTATTCTGGTGCTTCAGCAGATTATTATGACTGTGTGTATATAAAAATATTATATTGTCAGAAAAAGCAGCAGAAAAGGCAGAACAAGAAACTCCCTATTTACCAGTGTGATGGCTTGATGCCTTCTGCAAGGTGCTTGACTTTAACTGAAGTTGAGGGCTCTCAGGACTTCTCAAGAGGAACTTATTTCTTCACTGGAGAGAACATGTTATCAGCAACCCCAAAGAAACCTTGGGAGAGGGTGGAGAGTGAGCTTGTCTTATCATCAGCATAACAAAATAAATAAATATGGTACCTGGGGGAAAGGATTATTATTCAGCTATTAGAGAGTGGAAATGTAAAGAACAGAGAACCACAAAGCATTAAAGGTCTTGCATTTCTGCATTTCAGAAGCTTCCCAGGTGTGCATTTTAATATGTTGTTTTAACCTGAAGATGAATGTCAGTTGTGATTGTTGCCTTAGGTAAGCTTTGACTAGATCTTTTCAGAGTAGTAAAGCAGTTCCCTCTACTAATAGGTAAAGTCTCCTCACAAACAAACTTGTAAGTGCATACCTACATAAAATGAACAGAATGTATTATTGGTTGGTATGTTTGTTAACCAACTAGTATTGGTGCCTATGCTATAAAATGAATAGAAAATGACCAAGCAAATCCCTTTTCTCATTATTCCTGTGGTGTGTTGTGTGCATCGTAGTGTCCTGCAGAACATACTATGCCATGGTTGTGTGGATTTTCAGCTGAGGATTTATTGGGGGATGGAGAGCAAGGCTTAGTGCTTAAAGTCTTTTCCGTGTGGAGAGCATTGTGTTTGCAATGCAGCCTCAGTTACTTGTTATGGTGTTGGCTGACCAGCCATGGGTCTGGATGCCTTGGTATAAACAGGTGCCGGGCGCTTGTATCTCCTCTTGAAAGCAAAGTGCTGCTTTTTCTTTCTCTACCAACGTGAGCAGCTGAGCTGGTGGTGCGGGTACCAACCTACCTCAGGCTTAAAGCAAGTAGAGAGGAGAATGCAGTTCCTTCGCTTCCCAGAGGTAGCACTGGCAGTAAAATTACAAAATACAGATAGGAGGAAGGACAGATGGTAAAAGCTGGTCCCAGTTTCTTCTTTTCCATTTGGGATTGACTGGGGTAGTAACATAAAATCCCCTAACTCTGATGGGCTGCCATCTTCAGCCACATGGAATAAATGGCGCAAGAAGATAATTGAGAAGCATGCAAGATCCCATAAGGCCACTGGCCATGCCACCTTGGCTGGAAAGGTGGCACCATCTATCATAAGGTTAACTTTGACCTCAGGCTTGCAGGCTTCAATAGTTCCAGGTTCAGACAGGGCTGGTAGTTTGCTGTCCTGGCTGCTGGTGCAGCCTTGGTTTCTCCATTCACCTTGGTCAAAAGAGCTTGGGCTGTGAACATGCTCTTGGCAAAAAGCCTGTTGGAAAACAGTGTGGTTAATTAGACCAGTGCCTGGTTTCTAATCTGGGGGTGAACGTGTCTGCAGAGGAGGGCAAGTTCTCTTATCTGCGGATAATGTGGACGATAATACGAAGTTTATGCTCACTGCTTGTAGTAATTTCTGATCATTTATATTCTCTAGAGCTGTAGTGATCACAAGCAAGAGTCTTAAACATGGTTGTGTGAGAGGGGTGAGGGCAGAATTAAGGATTGAAGGAAGAGATGGGACAGTATGAGTGTGTGTGATTATGTGCAGCCATGTGAGCAGGTGTGGTTTGGAGCTTGAATGTAATGCCTTCAAGACCTTCATTTTCTTTCATTTTGGGTTATACTAACTGGATTCTGCTAATTTGTCCTCACTCTTGTACATCAGTACAAGTGCATGAATAAAGGAGACATGGTCTAGCTGCTCATGATTTATAGTGATCGACATAAAGCATTGTTATCTTAGAAAACAGCCTTTCCACTTCCTTCAATTTCTACAAGTAGCTTTTTATTGAAGCTGCTTTATTTTCTGACAAGGCTAAGATGGTACTCCAGGAGATCATAAGAGAGGGATTTTTGGAATCAGACTCTTCAGAATGTTTGTGTTCTGAGTGTTTCCATGTGCTTCTTTCTGTGCCAGTTTATGATGTTAAACAAATCATTGTCCTAACTTTTGTATGTGTTCATTGTCAAAGTCAATAGCACTGTAGTGATAGAGCAGAATTGACTCTTCCCCAGTTTCTCCTAAAAGCTACGGTCTACTCTGAAAAAGCAATGAATAGATACAGGTTAATGGCATATGCCTGAAATAGTCCTGGTTTTCAAAATGATAGAAACTTTAATTAAACGCTATGAAAACTGCTGGACAGAGCACACAGGTAGAGACATGCCACTGGCACCTCCTTTTGAAATAGAGTTTTAAGGCTGTGATGAAAGATACTGATGTTGAATAGCTGTGCGGTGGCCTTTCTGCTTAACTTCCTGATGCTATATATTGAGAAACTGGCAGTGATGGTCAGAGCAAGGTTTCTTTTATGGCTAGGTTTAGATAAAAAGCTAGTTTCTCCATTATCATCTATTTGTAACTCCTTTGCAAGACTAAATTTTTATCAAGTTATATTGCTGCTGCCTCAAATGGAAGCAGTTGTTGGGTTACAAAAGCCCATTCCCATCTGTAGGCAGCTGCTAAGGATTCAGTAAACACATGTGACAGGACATGCACATTTAGTGGGGATGTTCATAGAACAGTTCCTCTCACTGCTGAGTTGTACTTACAAAACTTTCCTTGAGCTGAGCTGGTTTTAAACAGTGACCTTGTAAAACAGCTTTCTATTTCCAGTGACCTTCCTCCAGCAAGTGTGGTGAGAGATAGGAAGAAAATTCATGGAGCATGAATGTTAAAATAATTCCAGTTTTCAGCTCTGTCTTTGCAGGGTTTTGTGTCTGAATTTTTCCCAGTGAAAGATGGGGTTTTGTTTGAAAATTTTGCTATGGATTGCAAATGATTCCTGATCACTTTATCCCTAAGTATGGCTTTTTTTTGCCCATAAACCAAGTTGGTGCCATATTTAACTGGACTTGTTGAATCAATTAAAATGGTATTAAAAAGGAAAAAAATGCTGATTGGATGGAAAAATCCACTATGGAAATTGATTTACTGTTCTGTTAGGGATAAAAATAAACTGTGTAAATCATACCCAAAGTGGTGAGAACTTCAGGAATATTTCATTTTGGAGCCCTGGTTATTCCTCATCAAAACTGACAGCTGAAACAACTCTATTAATGCTCCTTGAATATGATGGACTCTTATTGACTTAAAGAGATTTGGATCAAAGCTGGCTTGCAAATGGATAGATCTCCTACTTAACTTTTGGCGCTTATTTATATAATTTAATGTTAGTGTGTGATCATCAGCTTTTTCATTTCTGCAGTCATTAAACAGGCGATTATATTTTACGTATGTATCTTGCCTTTCTGCAGTCTGTCACCTAAAATGTATGCTGTGACAAAATAAATTGATACCAATACTGTCAAGCAATGTCTTCTGTACTGTCTTCTAAAAGTGTAGTGTAGGTAACATATTTGCCTTTGAACTTACGCTGTACCTGCGATGCTTTCTTATGATATTTCTGAGCATGGCAACTATGATTCTTTTAAATAACAATTAAATAGTTAACAGAATGCATTGTACGATCTTTTAGCTGCTTGCTTACCAACTAATAGCTATCTTCAGAGAAGCTGTCTCTCAAAACAGAAGTCGGTATTTGGATTGAGTCTTTTTCTTACAGCATTGCTCCGGTTCCTCTGTTAGCCCCTACAGGAAGCTTTTGTTTTCTCTCCTTGATGATTTTGCTTCATCTGGAGTTTTGAGTTAAAACTCTGCTGTTTGCTTGGATAAGATGGATGCTGGGTTTTGCCTGCCAGTAGGAAAACTTGACAATATAAGTGCTCATTATGATATTACATAGATGGAAAAGTAACCCCAACCTTGGGTTTCTCAAGCATCTTCAAGGTCTGAGTCTCTTGGGCTTGGCTACAGCTTCTACGTTATCCTGATTCACTGTCTCTGAGAAGTTTTCTAAACTTTTCAATTTTTATCTTGATTCACCTTGTCCCTGGGCACTAGGCAGGTTTAATAGGAAACAAAGCCAAGATTTAACAAGACCAGAGGTCAAGGTTTTGTGGCAAGGTTGGAGACAGCAAGTCACAAGTAAACTCAGCATAAAGCACAATCCTGGTTTATGCTTGACAAGATTTCTTCCAGCCTGTTTGCTGTATCTCTCATCCAGAATTCACTGCCACAGCTTCTTCGTGAACGCTGAGCTTCCAGGTTCATGGGGTTATTTTACATCCAGAGGACTGAATATGTTTCCTCCTAAACTGGTCACACTTGCATTGCACTGGAGTTGGAGATGAATGCAGATGGAAATACCCTTGAGTGACTGGTGAAGGCATCTTGAGTACCCCATGGTAATTCCCCCATGCTTCTGCCATTCATCCCATAATGAACTATGAATGCTGCTGGTTTTATTTCTAGGCCTTCAGTTTCTACAGACATCTGCTTCTAGACAGCTTTGTGCTTACTGCCAGTCTAAGCAGTTTATCATCTCCCCAGGCCTGTTGAGAGTAGTGTTACATTCATATTAAATATTAATAGTTAAATTCATAGTTATGTGGAGCCTGTGAAGCTCATGGTTGTTGTTACGTTACAAGCCTTCAAAAGAACCTGTACCTAAAATACTTATCATTATAGACTGTACATGAAACAGATAGCTCAGGTCACATTAAAAACAATTGCAGGATGTTGTAAATTCTATAAAACTACAGTGCAGAAGGGCTTACGCATTTGTGCTACAGGTTTTCTGTATTATTGCTATAGAAACTATAATGAGTTTTAGTTTGCTAGCAAAGTAGCAAGCAGGAAGATCAGTATTTGCAAAAGAAGGAAGCCTCTAAATTTTCTTTTCCTCTTTGATTTTAAAATAAATGTGCAAGTTCTGGACACCTTTATTATTCATTTGATGATCTTTCAGTAAGAAAGAGACATGAAACTTAAGTATTGCGTTTCATTCTTTTGAACATTTCAGTCTTCATTTTTTAGCTAGGCGCCCAAAATCACCTTCATTCCAGTGATTCAGTTTCTATAGGAGCCTCTTGGGGTTTTTCACAGTTTTTTGCAGAAATGTGCCAGTCACAGCAGACTATTTCCTTGTGCTGAGGAAGCGTAAAGGTGACCTATACACTGAAGGCTGAAGCAGAAAAGAAAGCAAATGGAAAACCAAGAACAGTGAAGCCACAAGACGGCTTCATGAGGAAGGCTCTGGGCCTTGTTTTTCTTTAGGATTAGCTCTCTGATATTACCTTCTTGGGTGCAGCCCATACTGGAAAATGAATCTCTATTGTTTTCGTTCTTCCTGTTTGTCCCTACCTTTTTTAATGGGTTATTAGCTTGGACTGTGAGCTTTCAGAAACAAGAACTATTTCCTTGTTGCAAGGCTAGTATGCCATCCATCGGTGCGGGTCTTTGCACTTAGTTGCACTGAAAATAAGTTGGATGAAAGAAGTCCTGAGCTGAAATAATGAAGCAAACCGTGTTATCATCAGTTTGGGTTGTGTCTTCCCCCAGCAGAAATGTTTGACCAAATTTTCACTAGCTGTCTATAAGGTTTCCTTTGAATTCAGCTGGTGTCTCACTGACTGTAAGCTATGGGTGAAGTTCTCTGGCAGTTTAAGGTCAATTAAATTACAGCTGTTCTGTTCCCCCCAAAAAGGAGAGATTAGTGCTTAGCTAAATCAACCCCTGACCGTCCCCTAGGCAGTGAGAATATGTGGTTGGAAACAGGGGGAAGGTAGAATTAAACCTGCATTGACTTAAGCTGATTTGGAACAATATCATGATACAGTAGGCATGGAGATGGAAGGACTCAGATTATTCATTAACTGATTAATGATGTCTCAGAGGATCACCACTTACACTGGCCTCACTGGCCTTCCCCGCAGCTCTGCTTCTGTGTGACCTGTTGCCAGCATTAGTGTAGAGGAATAGAAATGGCAGGCTGTAGTTGTCACAAAGCAGCATCACGAGAGTTACTTCTAGCTGCCTTTGAAGCTGAACTCTGTGGCATAACACACAGGAGCTTTGCCTATTGTAGGAAGAAAAAGAAAGCTTATGACTGTAATTTCTCTCTGCTTCTGCTCCACTAAATTGTATAGCCTGGGACAGTAGAAACAGCCTTACTGGTGGAGCAGAGCTCAGTGTATGGTAATTTACCCTGCTTATGGGTACTCTGACCTCCCCACACACTTACCCCGTTTACTTTTTAAATGACCAATTTAATCAGGCACATGTGAAATACAGAAATGGGTGTCTGAATATCTAAATATATGAGAGAGGGAACTTCAGATGTTTTATCTTTCATTAACTAATAACAGCAGTAATGACCTCAGCAGCACAGGATGTCTTTTGCAAAATTAATAACCACATGAGGGTTAATAGCCCAAGGCAATGAACTCTCTCAGACAATCATTAATCTACCTTGATGATTATCGCTTCATTACTGAACACTGAAACCTCCTTGGTGTACCAGTGAATGCCTGATTTCAGCCCTCCCTGCTGGTGTTCCTAATGTGCCCTCTTATCTTTCTTCTGGGCATGCAGAAGAATAGGAGTAAGGCTCTGAGATGCAAATGAAGGTAACAAGCATGAGAAATATGAAACCCATTTGAACGCGGGTTTGGAGAACATGTTTCCCAAAATTATTATCTGTAATAGAGTTTTAAGGAGTATTTTTTATGTCTTTAAATAGCTGTAGTCTGGGAAACAGTACCATGGCTTATGAAGCAAAGACTTTCTGAGATGGTTAGGTGTATAGATTGCCTTAATTGGTTGTCTGTGTATTTAGATAGTGCCCATTAGTACAGAGTCCTTGT
This sequence comes from Psittacus erithacus, assembly GCA_009867235.2. Lineage (NCBI taxonomy): Eukaryota > Metazoa > Chordata > Aves > Psittaciformes > Psittacidae > Psittacus > Psittacus erithacus. The sequence continues at coordinate 43,168 of WYDI02014507.1, forward strand.
TTTTCTTCCCAGGAATAGCATCCTGCAGCTCAAAGCTGCAAACATTTCCCATTCATTGCTGCTATTGATCTGAATTTAGACCTGTAAACTTGATGTGGAGAAATGGAAGCTGAGACATCCAAAAGAAAACAGCATGTTCAGGATATTTAACACAACCAGCCCTGCCACAAACAGAAAATTTTATGGCAACTTAGTCCTCTCTATTTGGAGTAGTGTAGTTCTCTGGACCAATGCCAATATCTCTAGAAGAAAAGAGCTCTGAAAGCTCATCATCTTGCTGGCTGTGGAATATAGAAACTTGCACAATCCCACATCCAGCCTTTTTTTCCTCCTTGTCAGCCTGTGACAGCTGTGCACACTGACCTTCAGAACCCCCCCTTTTTTTTTGCTGCTTTATCATCTCTGCTGCCAGGATTAGTTTTAGTTGGACAGTGATTAATATAGAGAGGGAGCTGCATAACCAGCTCAAATTTGGATAGGTAATTAGGACCTTTAGCTACTAGCTCCGAGTTAGGAACAGCTGCAGTTCATTTGGATTTGCAGCAGCACAGCCCTGTTACAGAGCAGAGACATGGAATGTGTTTTTAAAACTTCTCTGCCTTACTGGGGTGGAAAATATCAACTGTTTATGCTTCTCTTGCTTCGCTTTTTGTTTTCCTTTGTGGTATGTGGGAAGTGTAGCTAAGTATTATTGATGTAAAAACCCTGTAATTATCAGCCATTATGATTGAAGATGGTTTATTAGAGATGGGAGAGCACTGTAAACCTCCTTGGGAGCAGTCTGATACCACACAAGTGGAGCCTGCCAACATTCTGGGAGCTTAACAAAACACCAAAGTGTCTGTATCTCAGCTATAAACTGGGGATTGGGAAATTGCAGTTGTGAAAATTCATAACCTCGCTCTGCAAGGTGTCTTCCCTGCACTCTCTGATAGATGGAGGCAATTGAAACCAAGTTTTCCTCCACACAGCTTGTCCAAGCTTTAGAAATGATTTCCTAATAATAAGCAGAAAATGCCAATTGCACTAGGAACTGTAGTAATGACAGCAGTAACAGCTATTCCATTCTGCACATGGCTTTGTAGTTTTGACAGTTCTTGTGGTCTTTGTTTTTCATGGACATTGATATACACAGGAGTCCTGGATCTCCATGGGCTCACTTTTCTGTGTCCCTATATAATCTATTGATCATAAGCCTAATGGGTGGTCAGCAGCAAATTTGATGGGAGATTTTCTATGCTCTGCTCTCACTAGAGAGTACTTATTGTGTGTCTAGCAATTAAAAAATCTCATTCCATTAAACTACTAATTTACAGGGAGTGAAATCATAAACAAGGTGATTACTGAATGTAATTTATGGCCCATGTAATTATATAGCTGTCAAAGCAATGGATGCAGTTGAATTGGTTTCTGGGTTTGGTGGGCTCTTGTTTTGTGTTGTATTTTAATAGACTAGGTCTGCACTTTTTTCCTGGTCTACTGAGTTTGTTAATTGTCCACAACTGAAAATACTTTTTCCATCGCAAGGTCACCAACCTTCAATCTAAGAGTGCCGTTGTAGCTGGTATAATTAAAGGCAGAACTGATGAGAAATTTTGCCTATTGTTCTTGGATCCCCCTCAGGTAAATGAGAAAAGTTTTTCCTCTTTTGTCTACTGGTCAATGAAGAAAAACTTCAATTCTCTGAGAAACAGCTAGGATGTTACAGTAGTGAAGAAATGTTGCAAAAAGTACTTGTCATAAGTGATGTCTACAAGCTGGTAGGAAATGCAGCTGTATATGATGTAAAGAATAAATCAGAATGAAAATACTGAACATGTTCTTTGGTGGGATTATGGCTAGCAGATGCATAATTTTATGATGCATTAAGCAACAGATGTGTAGAAACCAACATGGAACTGCTTTTTCACAAGCATTCAACTAGTGAAGGAGGGTCGTAATAGAACTGCATCTCTTGCATTTGACAGCTGTTACCTTTTATTCTTTGTCAGCCTATATCAGTAAGTTTAACTTTCTAAAGTAATTTTAAAGGACAAAACCATATTTGCTTTTAGACTCTCTGTCTCTGGTGTAGCCTTCCTTTAGTTCTTTTTTCATTTCTTTATTTTTTATTCTCATGAATGCCATGAATATGATGTTAAGGTTTTGCATTTGCTTTCCTTCTAAGAGGAGGAAAAAATCCATTAGATGATAGTACTCATGGATGCACAATGTTTTATTGCTTTCGGTCTAGTGTAGACTGAAATAGTGAATTGTGCATTTTTGCCACATTGCTACTCAGTGCACTAGCAGCTATTGTCCATTCATGCAAGTGTAACTCTTGCTCCGGGGGTAAAAGGTTCACCTTGGTTCTTTTATCACAATTTTCTTCTAAAATTATTCTAGCATGTCAACATGTAAGGCTGCTTTAACTTCAGGGTAATCGTCAGTCATTGTACCGTATGTCATGGGAGGAAACAAGAACATTTGTCACCTGCTCACAAGAAGCTTGTGGCAGTGTCTTACGCATTTTTTGGTTCACCTTGTACTTCACACATTAATATTGTGTTGAATCAACTTTGGCTGCCATGCAGAAGTGTAAAAAATAATGATTTCACCAAAAATATTGAGCTGCGCCTTATGAACACATCCTTTTATGTTAGTTTCTGAGTACGCTGAAATAGCCCTCTCTAATGTTCAGGATAATTGAACCCTCGTAGACCCTTGTATGAGTACATTATTTATTATGATGGACTCTGATCTATTTATTTGGCTTGAGCTATTCTCTGCTGCCTTCCGAGCTTTGTCCATGAAGTATGGAGTAATAGTGCACGTACTATCCCTGGAGTGCAGTTGTACCTTGCATCTGCAAACCCCGTCACTAGTGCAGAATTAATGGTCTTCAAAAAAACCCCAAACCACCAAACACAAAAAAACCAGCATAGGAGGACAGGTGAAACCTCCTTAGAGCTTGCTGCTTGTTTACAGCACGTGCCAATGTTTAGGCTAAATTGTGATTCATCTATCACAGTATTTGCTTATTAACATCCCATCTCTGACCTAATCTGTCTTAGCTTCCATCCTGCCTGCTTAGAGGACATTAAATACTGACTTTAAGAAATGTTTTAGTGTAGAGTTTTTAAATTAGATTCCGAAACAATCAACCTTTTAAATAAACACTTTCTAGTGTGCTGGCTTCTCTGACTTCCTCCTGCAGGAGAAAGATCACACTCTGATTCTCAGCTCTTATTCCCCTTTCTCCCCCCTTTTCCTAACATTAATACTAGCTACTAGTGTCTGAAGATTTATTGAGGAAGGTCTCTTGATGTATCCTTTTATCTGACGAGAAAGATGGTAGAAGGTTAAACAAAACAGACTTGTCTGCTTAGTGTGTTCTGCCAGACAACCACAGTATGAAGGAGCAATGTGTTAAGTGTTTTGTGTATGGAGTTGTATTTGCAACATCATTTGAATGGCAGTGGCCAGATCTTAGGCCATCAGCAGTGCTTGTCACCTCACAGCATGCTATATGCATCTGTTTTCCTGGGGGCCATCAGTCACAGAAAGGAACTGAATCTACTTTTGAGTGCTGGAAGTAGGCATGGAAGTAATGTATAAAGTGGAGTGATATGGTGTTACCATAAACTCAGTTTCTTAAATGGTTGGTGTGAACTGTGAGGATTAAATTGCTCATTTTGGTTTAATTCCTTCGACAGTAGTCTAACCCACTTGACTGCAGACTGCATCTTTCATTCTGCAGTCTTACACGGGGTCTCTTTTATTTATTTCAGTATGACTGTCTACTTCTCAAAATATTTTGGGTTGAAATCTGTCGATCATGTGAGCAATCCCCTTAGCTGGCTGAATGAGGAACACTTCCATGAGGAAGAACAAAAAAATAATAGCTGTCATGGTTTTTCTCCCAGTCTAGATGTTGGCACAGAGAACCTTCTGGAATGAACATTTAGCAGAAAAAACAGTATAGTAGCAAGAGGAACTGTTTGAGATTTCAGTTTTCTATGTAAGAAATAAACTTGAAATGATTTCTTGATGTTTTTGAAACTATGTACATTCTGCTTGCCTTTTATTTCACCAATTTGTTGTGACTACTTTAAGTAGCCAAATGAGTCTGTTGGGTCACAGGAGTGAGAAGGGTCTGAAATTCCTGAGAATGCAAATAGTTCCATAATGAAAATAGTCTCACCTCACAGGGAAGAGGTTGCTGTGGAAAGGTACTTAGTGGTTGCTGTCTAGTGTAAATACGTGCTGCCGTCTTCTCATTCTAACTGTAGAATAATGAGCTGCTGCTGACTTTGCTTTTGCTAATATTGGGTATGCTTCCTGGGAATACAAAAGCATTAAAAGACTGAAAAAAAAGTAATATAGTCTAAATACTTTCTCGCCTTAAAATCTCTGAACTGTTAAAGCACAATTTCATCTTCTAAACATATCAATAAAATATCATTGTTTAAACTATTGCAATGATGAAAATAAAATAATAGACTTTTGCCGACTCATATTTTTCTTAGTACTAGAAATAAACAGTTAACAAACTGATGAAGGCTGAATGGGTACAAAAGCATTAATCCTTTTCAAAGAAATGGTGATTTGGAAGTCAATAAAGAGATGTTATAGTGTCCTACAAGTCAAAGCCAAAATCCGCAGGCAACCATGACTAAAGGTATCTAGGCTTTTCATGGCTTCTCTTAAAAATGAAAGATGATTCCTGGTCAGCATTCCCAGTTTACAGAGACATAAGTGCCCATGTGATAGGACAAGAGGAAATGGCCTCAACCTGTGCCAGAGAAGGTTTAGGATGGATATTAGGAAAAATTTCTTCACCAAAAGGGTGCTCAGGCAATGGAACATCTGCCCAGGACAGTGGTGGAGTCACCATCAATGGAAGTGTTCAAAACCCATGTAGATGAGGCCCTCAGTGATATGGTTTAGTGGTGGACTTGGCAGTGCTGGGGTTGAACTTGATGATCTTAAAGGTCTTTCCCAAGTACTTGATTCTGTGATTCTATGTCCTGTTCAGTTCTCCTGCTGCAGTCCTCCAATGTGTCTATGCCTTCTGTAAAATTTCTTTGTAGGCTTTAGCAGTTATAAATTGCTCTGGTTGCCAAATTGAAAAACTAGGATATTGGCTTTCAGTTTTTTTAACCAAATTGAATATTTTCAAGGGGTAATGAAACAGTGAATTAATAAATCTGTCCTTTGATTAGATATTTTTTTTAAATTGTGAGTCACTCTTCAGTTAAGTTGCCTCTTTGAGACAAAAAGATTGATATTTCAGTGAAGGGCTCATTCTTTCTCTTTCTGAAATTTACCAAATTACAGATTTTTTTGATCATGGAATTATTTTGTTTTGGGGCAGAGTTGCTGCTCGTTAGAATTAATTTTCAGCTCTCTGTAATGGTGCATTTTACTTCTTGGTGATTGAATTTATTAGTGAAAGACCTTTTCTTCTGTCCCCCCAATTCCCTTGCAACAGAAACTCTTATACTTTATATGATTGTAACTTGTAGGCAGGAAAAAATGTAAATGAAAAATAACTGGTAGCTTTGTATACTAGTAGACCTTAGTGAAAACAAGAGTAGGTGAAACTGAAATGAGGTGGGCAGATTCTCACTAAGAATGCCAACAGTCAAAAGCCATGCTCTGAATTGGGCATCTTTGTAGGATGAAGAGGAGGTGCTACAGGACTCCTGTGATGCTTTTTAACAGAGAAATTTGTAGTGTTTAGCACGCAAAGAAGCAGAAATTACACGGGATAAACATCTATTTGGCTGCTCTGAGTAGATGGGAAGATGTATGATATTTTAAAACCAGGTCTTAACATTAAGTTCATAAAATTTTAGGCATTCTGAAGATTTTTGTGGCTTTTCCCACCCTTAGCCCCAACCTTCCCCTCAAAATTAAATGAGGTACTGTATTCAAACGCGTAGTTTACTTTTTGCTTTGTTGCCTGAAAATTACTATTTTATGGATGTTTAGAAAAAAGAGCGAGATTATGTCCTCACAGCAGAAGTTGATAAAGAAATGGTTCAAATTATCTTGAGTTTATCTCAAAAAGAGCAAGTGATGTGACAGTATAATAGTACAGAATATCACTGTGTACCAGCATTCTGGTCTAATTAGAATGTTATATCCTGATGGATTTTGTATTAGTGAAGCTTCAGTAGCACGGTGACATGGCACAGGGAAAGTTTCTGGAGAAAAATATCTATTGAAACAATCACAGAGTTGTTTGTGCTACGTATGTAAGAACGCACACGTTATTAGCCCCAAAAAATACAAGGGAAAGAGGATATGATCTGAAGTCTGCTGACGCTGTTGGAACAGCTTTTGGAGACTGCAATATCCAAGTTCAAATTCCTGTTGCTTTATAAACGGATGATGGTACATGGAAAGCAGCAAGCGTGTCAGCCTGTCCTTCTGAGCTGTGTCATTCTTGCTATGCATTCACACACACACTTGTGTATCGGGGTTTTTTTTGTTGGTTGTGTTTTGGCTTTTTTTTCAGGAAATATTGATTCCTCTAGACAGAATCGGATGTTCTCTAACGCAGCAGTGAATTGCGTACATGATGTTCTCCAGTGAATGAAAATCTTGTTCGAGATCCCTATCATAGGGAAGAAAAATCAATCAGATATGCCTATTTTCTTTCAATGAAACCCAAATTGCTGGTGTGAAAAATGGCTGTGATAGTGTGTTAAAGGGGTTTTGACTTAAAATTGACTTAAACTTAGGAGGTTTTGGCTTAAAAATGCATCACTTATTTAAATAAAAAGTCTCTGCTAAGAAAAATAAGATTGTAATAAATAGTTTGTAGCTATAGAGTAGGACTGCAAGTTGCTGGCTAGCTCTCACACAAAAACACTGAGAAAGCAGGGAGCTCTTCTGGCCTGTGGGTTTTGTGGGGAACTTTTTTGCTTGTTTGGTTATCGATTCACTGCTATTATCTTGGATGATGATATCTAGAGTCTCACTGCTTGAATATCTAAAAGGCATGTTTAAATTACTTTGGGGAAAACTACTAAGACAATTATGGGGTTGTAATATAAAGCACCATAATTACGCTTTAATGCTTCTTATTGATTGTTGAGCTTTGCACTTCACCATGGCGTAAAAAAATGAACCAGTGTTTTCTTTGCCCACCCAGAAAGTTAGTACTTTAATACTCATTTTACAATGGCAGTTTTTCAAACTCAGTAAGTTGGAATGTCCAAGATGAAAAATATAAAGTACATGAATACACACATATGTACATATATTCATCATGTTTTGAAAGCCACATGTCTCTCATCTTTCAGGTTTTTTCCATCTTTAAATGGTCAAGAGTAGCGCTACTCTGAGGGACAGACATGTTTATATGTGTGCATGAGAAAGGAACAAATATTGCCACATGGGGAAGGATCAGATGATGTGAGTGGTGATGCTCATACTTTCTATAGCTAGAAAAGGCAGCGTGTTATCTCCCAAAATTACTAGGAAGCAGAGAGGGGGCATTTCGCTAAAGAAATGGGTTTCAAAACACCAGCCATTCCAACTCTTTGGGGGTGTAGTCAAAAGGCAGTTTTTGGATAGCTCTTTATAAACCAACCAGAGAAAATTCAAAGCTGCTCTAATATGTAAAATTAAACTGTATATGAAGAATGCAGGTAAAAAGTGTGTTTCCTTTCTGGCTTAGTTTTACAGACTCAGAATAATGAAGTATCTCTTGTGTCTATTGCAAAGACTGTGGATGAGGTTCTGTCACTATAATAATGAGCAATGTGTTACCACTGCAAAAATTCTTTAGCATACCTGTGTTTTCAGTGGCAGTTAATTCTGTTTACCTGTATCCTCCCTAAGCTGCTGCTTTAGAGTGTGTAATTTCAAGACAGTATATGCTTGTAGAGCAGATAAAATGAGGTATAGCTTTGCCCTTCACTCCCGCATACAAGAATGATATTCCCTCTAGGACCTGGTATTGAGAAGTGTTTAGTTACCTCACTATGCTCCCTTAGATCTCTGGCTGAACCTTCTCTTTGCGCTGGTACCTCATTCTACTTGGTAATGACTGGTGCCATCTCATGGGTGTCTTCATCTCCTCACTGCTACCCTTTCTGCTGCTGTCTTCTTTATAGTTTGGTAGCAAATCTGGCCAATTTTCATGTTCTTTCTTTGTAGCAATTTGGATGGTGAAAGTTCTTGCAAATGAATCTCTCTGAGCCTTGTTAATTTCTGATTGTTTTTATCTATGAGACTGAGAAATATGAGAAAAAGTCAGGCCCTTCATGGCAGCCATAAATAAAGGCTTGAGATTTGCATCTACACGCCTTCCCTTGCTTTTATGAACTCAGTTATTTCCTAGCAGCTGCCTCTAGGCCTCAGGAGGCTCATACAACATTTGGATTAAGCTCTGCAATAACAATATTGATTGAAATGTCTGGCTGGTCAAAGAAGCAAAACTGTCCTGATCTGTAAATACTGTATCATCATGTTATCAGTAGCTTACATTCTAAACTATTCTGATGTAAAGTGGGTTTGTCTTTCACTTGTGTAATAGACATAAGCAGTCTTCTCGTTAGACTGCAGGATGCACTTTTTTCTGTGGCATGTTCACCTTTCCTGAGGAGCTAGCTATGAGCATGCTGCCATCTCATGGCAGGCCACAGCTTAATTAGAAATGACAAACAGTACAGGACAAATGAGCATTATTATGTAAATTTGACTTGTACAAAGATAAGTAAAAAAATAATAATTCAGCCTGTGTTTTAAAACTAAGAACATTCTCTGAGTTCCATGTAACAGATAATGAGGCTGTAAGTGGCAGAGCAATTGTAGCCGAAACGACTGTATATCCTTCTACATGTACAATTTTCTTTTGTGCTTTTAGAAAAATGAAGGACCATGACTACACAGTATTAATATTAAAGATGTCTGGGATATTGCAGCAAATCCCACTGAATGTTGCTATTAGCACAATTTACTTCCCAGAAAAATCTCTTTCTTTGTTTTCAGCAACCGATACTAGTATACATGATAGAGAAAACCATAATTAAATCTATTAAGGTGACTTGTTACAGAACATAAATGTCTGAATACTTGATGGAAAAAGAAAACATTTTGTCTTTCTCTCCTGAGGGTAGATAATGCTACGTCTTTCAGTTCTTGTTTAAGAATTCTCAGTCTGTGAGTCTGTTCAACCATCTGACAATTTGTGTTCAGCTGGGGTTTCTGTTTTGTACCGAGCCCTATTATATCCAGCTGCCACCATGATGCATGTGTAGCATGTAATATGTGTTACTTAAAACTTTGGTCTCTTAGAGTCTTCGTTTTTGGCACAGGGTGTTTTGGCGAAGACCATAGGGGAAAAAAAGTGTTTTCGTAGTCCATGTTTCGCTTTAGAGATCTCTATTTCAAGACAGTGGTTTGGCCATATGGTCATAATGCCAATGTTGAGAAAACCTGAAATCTGAGGCATCACTCAAAAGGGCCATCTAGCTCAGTGTCCTGCTTCTAGTACAGCCATGAGTGGGGCAGCTGAAATAATAGCAGCTGTAGAAAGTGCCTACCCTTTGGTTTTCAAGGCAAGATGGTGTTTTAGAGACTGCCAGCCACACAGGATCTCTTTCTGCCATTTCCATTTTACATTTGTGGGACTTTGGTGTCACAGATTGTATGTAAATTCTTGACCACTCATTTGGCTTATCTGTAGTGTGTATCTGCTAACCAGAGAAGGAGGAAAGAATGACTGGTGTTTCACAGTGATCATTTTTATAAATGTCTGTTATGCTGCACATCTGAGTTTCCTTCTGCTCTTAAAGAAATAATGGATGGAGCTTTGCAATAACTAAAGTTACATGAATTAACAACTGAAAAACCTCCTTAACCTTCTTGCAATTTAAAGTCTTAATGCATTGGCAAGCTTATGTTTCTGAGGCAGATAATAATCTTGGTGTAGTTTTCCAGTCATACTTTTTAACCTTTCTTTTTAATGTAAACTCAGCCTTTGGTATGTTTGTGGGTAACAATATACTTTCTGAAAAGTTGTTTCTCCATTCACCAGCAGAGTTTGTAGTTGTGTGTTAATACAGGCAACTCCAGGCTGAACTACTCTGTTTTGCACCTACCATTCATCTTGTGAGCACAGAATTGCTGTGCTCTTTCATACTGCACTTTCATCTGTGGATTTAGTGCTGTTTGGCAAAGTGACCATGTAGGAACAGCATGAATTTACTCGTATTATATTGGCAGTGAGGACCTGGTATACTCTTTCTGAGAAATACTGTGGATAGAAGAAGGATTCTGAAGCTGCATTCCTCTGCTGTCTCTAGAAATTTCTAGGTGGCTGTTGTTTCATCTCTAAAATAAGGAGGTATGGTGGGGTTTTTTTGCCTGTGGTATGAGTGGGAAGTATTGTCAACTCCAGCTTATAAAATGGCCTTTCTCTGGCCATTTGGTGAATAAATTGGAAGGAGAACTTCTAGTCTTCTGATTCATAATCCTGTACAGCTTCTTGTGTGTTTTAGTGTGAAGAGCAGGAAGAAAGGTAGCTCAGTGTATTCTTGTTTTCTTCTCAGCTGGCTTGATGCTCTGAGAATTTCTCTGCGTTGATTCAGGACTTTTACACACAGCAAAAGAAAAAGCATGGCACTCCCCATAGAGTTTTCTCAGCTGCATGCTTATGTTGAGATCCAAGAGAATGCTGCCAGGCTATGATCATATTGCAGATTCCAATCTGTGAAATAGATTTTAAACCCCTCTGAACTTTGACAACTGAAGTCTAAAAGGCACGGTTTTTAACGTAAAGACCATCTCTTGCCAATAGACAAGACTCTGCCACCTGCTAACAAAAGACTGGTGGGAATTGGGCTTTATTTTCTTGAAGAAAACCCCATCCAGACAATTGGATGATAATCAGTGATATTACTCAAAGCAAAAGGTGTAACACAAATGCTGCCATTTTTATCTGAAATTTGTGTCCTTGTAGTTGTCCAGTAACTCTTCTGTTCTGGGACAAACTCAGGGAAAACAGCAGTGTTATTCAAAATAAGAGTGAAGGGCTAGGTGATCAAAGTGAGAGAACAGTTGCAAACCAGGAGAGCAAGCTAAGCAATCATATCCTTTTTTTGGGTGTGCTTGGCTTATTTAAGAGTCTGGTGACATGCCACCTGCCAGTTTAGGATTGACTGATGGGGTTTCTCTCCTTAAATATATGTTTCCCTTTTGTTCAGCATGGCATTCTTCCTTCTCTTCATGCTCCTGTTTTTATTATCAGTCTGGTATAGGCTGCCATGTAGGTTAAAAGTGATAAATAAGCTTTACTCCCCCCTTTCTCAGGCAGAACTTCGGTTTTAAGACTCTGTGTTCATCACTTGGCACCTAACTGTTCTCTGCACCTTCTACTGTTGTATGAAGCATACATCAGAAATGATATTTTCTGTATGTACATGCTACTATATTTATAATTTTTTCAATTGCTTTTAATTCTTCTAAGAGGTCACAATGGCATCATTTTATACAGTGTGGACTTGGTGTAGAGAGTGATTCTTCTAAATAGCTTTTCCCTACCACAAGTCTTCTTTTATCAGTTCTAGGGGATCATGCTGTCACAGTCATTCAAATAAAAATGTTGCTGCAACTTTTCCTTTACTTGGTCTCTTTGTAGTTTCTGTAACAAAAATTATGAGAGGCTTTTCATTATTGCTGAGAAGAGGAGAAAGCATTGCAGGAGGCAGTTGTTGTTCCCCCAGGATGCTGCCAAGTGAATAAAAGATTAATGTGCATTTCCATAAGATACTTTGTCTTTTTGCTAGATATTTAAAGAAAATCTATTCTGAATCTGATATACTGAATGAAAGTGTTGGCATTTCCCAGTCCAGCTTGAGGGCTGATGAACAGGAGTTTTTAATGGCTTACTGTCAGAGATGTTGGCTATGCTGTATCTATTGCTCCTGAGGTCACAGCCTGCCATTGTAATTGTGGATCAGACACTGAAGATTAGAGATTGCAGCAGATCCATGGACTTTATTGCTTCACAGTTATCCACAGTTATGCAACAGGTACCAGGAAGACCTATACATCAGTCATTTTAATAATGCCAGTTCTTTCTCTAAATCTCTGCTTAGCCCAACTGAAGAAAAAAGAGGCTAAATTAGTACTGTCAGGGGTTTGTTCTTTTTCCTATTAACACATTCTGGGCCTAGATTACCCTGCATGTCATTAGGACAGCTCCAAGATTTTTGTTAAACAACTGACTTCAGTGGAATATTCCAGATGGTAGGAATGGTACCGTGGCAGCAGAATGGTGCACACCAGGACTGGTTTTCACACCAGGCCTCCCATTGTTTTGCTGGACCTGCCACCCTTGTGTTGTTGGTTTGTACATAATAAGCTGCCTCATAACCAGTCACTTTGTGTAACATATATAATTTTTAGTCTGTATCTAAAGGTGACTTACAGGATTCTCATGAAACAAAGATGCTCAGCACCTCTGAAAGTTGAAACCATTGTTCCATGGAAAAGTGGTATAACAAAGGAAGACATGTAACTTCTCTGTGCAGCATTTTAATAAGGAATATGATTTGTCCTATTGGAACATGAAACTTCTGAACATAAGAGTTCTGAAGATGAGCATAACACTTGAAAGAATTGGATAAATGGTGTCATTATTATATCCCTGACACTTTCACACTCTTTGGATGAGAAAGACTATACAGAAATAAATGGAACAGTCTTTTCCACTATAAGGGGACTGTTCTGTCCCACTTAAAAAATGACTGTGTTACAGATGAGTGGTATAGTGATGAGGGGTATAAATACATCGAAAGAAAGTGGAAAAAAATGGGAAATTGTTTTAAATGCTGTTTTTATCCACAAGGCTGATTCTTACTGCTTTCTAATAACGTGTGTGTTATTTTGTGAGCAATTGCTCTGATCTTCACTGATGTTAAGTCTGGGGAAGACTTTTCTAGAGGTAAGGAACCTGCTGTGAACAAAGCTGACAAAAAAAGTTTTTTTCACATGGCGCTGAAGTAATTTGGAAAACCACAGGTGTGCAGATCTCTCCCCGTATTTTTGATCTTCGTTTTTGTTACAGTGCTGGCTGTCTGGTCACATATGGTAAGGGACAGAGATTGACCTGAGAGTAGCCAATGACCAAACTCTGATTTCACTATAGTAGTGATTTCAACTGAGATGTTAATCCATAGCCTCTGAGTTACTCTCTTTTATGCCTTGGTTGGAGCTTTTTTGATGTTTTATGCCTTGGTTGGAGCTTTTTTGATGTTTTATGCCTTGGTTGGAGCTTTTTTTTTTTTGTGCCTTGGTTGGAGCTTTTTTGATGTTTCGAGGGCTGGTTTTTGTGTTCTTGGGCATGTACCACAGCATAAGATACTGAAGCACATTGCACTTGAAAATCACCCTCCCTAAATAGAGGAAGGGAAGATATTAGAAAATGAGAAGAATTTTAAAATTCTATGAAGTATTGGATAAAGACTTGGGAAGTACAAAAAAGAAGTCTGAGGTGCTCTCGGTCTTCCTCCTGTGATTTCCCTCCGTGAAGCCAACTGTTTCTAGTGCTGTTGAAATCTTAGAGACAGTTGAACAGGGTTTAGTCAGACCATTGCCTTAAGGTCCTTTCCAACTCTAGCTATTCTACGATTGCCAGGATGGAGCAAGAGGTGACTGCAGAACAGCTTTTAGGTATGCTGACATCAAGGCAAATGATGTCTTGATTATTTTTCAAGACTTGTGGGTTATAATTCTTTCATGTTAATAAACTGAGCTTGTATATTCATATCAGGCTAATGGCATCTGGAAAGACTTTAATATCATTTGCCAGCTGTATGCAAATACTTCCACTGACTTCAGCTGGGTGAGTAGAATATATAGCAGATTATTTCTGATCTTACCTATTGCCTGCAAATTGTCATAGGGAAAACAAGATTGTCTGAAGCCCGCTTGCAGCTGAATATAACAGTTAAAGGAAGGTGAATTATTATGCTGATAATTCACCCACACTTGACAATATTTAAATTCAATCCTGACCCCCTGCAATATCCGTGACACAGACTCTTCTTTTCCTGGACCTCTATGTAGTGAGAGGGGCTCAGTGTAGCTGCTTTCAGCAACCTGCCTCTTTACAGTGACTGGCTGTGTACTTCTGTTAGTACCTGCTTGCATATGCCGGAATTTGTTCTTGTGATCCTTAACATTGCCAACCTCATCTCCCTAACTTGTTTTTTGTTAAATTTATTAATGGAAATAACCAATCCACTTACCCGGCTGTCCTGGTTGAATTGTTTGGTTAGCTTACTAAAGAGTGAAAAATTAAACTTCTTCATTTGGAGGGTGCCAGTGAACAAAATTCAGGTTCCTAATTCAATTATCTGTGTAACTATGGCTTTGGGAAGATAATTATATGGGTAAATCCAGAGGTTTTTAATGAAATCTTAACATAGTACCCCATTTGCTGTAAATAAAGTATTTGCCTTCTGTAAGCAGTTATCTTTTAAGTGTTTAGTCATCACTATTTGAGATTCCTCAGTCTCACTCAGCATTATCTTGGAAAATCTAGCAAGCCATTCTCATTTTTTTAAGGCTCTGAAGTCTTCAATAGACTTAAACCAGGCTCTTCTGGTTTAATCTGCTTTTTCCTGTAAGTATGACAAGCTGGCAGTGTTGCTTCTCTTTTAACTTTAAAGGGAGAAATGCTGAGATGCATGTATTGGGAATCAGTTATTCACCAAGTTCTGCTGATGATGCCATTTGCCAATTGCTTACAATTAGTCCTAAATTTTCTCTTTCCCCTGACACTACTGTCCTGTAAATTTTCATCATAAATTCTGAATAAGCACTACTGAAATCCCCTTGATAATAAGCAGGATTAATAGCAGCAACCCCAAATTAGTGTTGTGTGCTTAATAAATTAAACAAAAGTGAAAGATAGCAGAAAACTGCTTATTTGTACACTGGGGCTGATTCGCCACTGCTTTACAATTTATCTTGTCATCTACACTTGTACGGTGCTATTATGTAAAACTAAATGGTGTATATTCCAACAGTACCGCTTGGTAATTAGGATCCCATTTTGTTGCATGCTGTACAAATGCTTTACAGGGAGCAGCCCAAATTACAAAGAGCTTGCAACTTCAATATAAAGCAATGAAACTTGTAAGCAGAGACATGAAGAAATGCTTCATCAAAGCCACATGTCAAATCAATAGCAAAGCTGGGGCAGAGGAAAGTCTACTCTGATGCTTACTGTAACGGGCATAGGGGTTCATGGCATAAAACTAAGTCTTCTTTGTGCCTTTGGAAGGAGTTGTATATGGTCATGTTGGACAGGAAGCTTTAAAATGTCTGCAGTAAAGATAGTGACTACAAAGCTGTCTCTTTTAGAGCGGTCTTTCAGAACTGTATCCAATTGAGCAATACTCAGTCAATCTTCACTATCAATCTCTTTCATACCATCCTAACAGGGGCTTCACAGGCGGCCATTTCACTGGGAAGTTATTTCAGGCATTCTTTAGTCAGAACATTAAGTGCCCTCATTCCATCCAGAGAAGAATTTAGAAAGGTCTTTTTTTTTCTTCTTTTCTTTTTTTTTTTTTCTTTTTTTTTTTTTTTTCCATGCAGCATTATGTAAATGCTGTGATTTATAGGTTTTTTTTCTGTTAGCCCCAGTGGTCAGGAACTTTACAGTTTCTATTTCAAAAGATAATAGTGCACTTTTCTCAATTCAAAGCTTGGTTTTATAAGCAAGCAAACAAAAATCTAAAGTTCCTCCAAATCAAATGCTTTGAGGACTGAATTCCCAGTACAAATAGCTTGGATGACATACTGGAATGAAGGAAGATAATGTAGGAAAAAATAATGTCTCAATGTAATTTTCTTCGCAGATTCTTCTGCTGGCTTTAAGATACCCTTGATCATATTTGCAACTGTTGCATTGCTAGTTGAATGAAGAAGTGCTATGTTACACTCTGGCAAGCCCAAACTTACAATTTTTAATTCCTTGTACTCATCTTAATGAAAATGTGTTGGCAGCGATATCCCAAGAGTATCCATAAGAGGGATCCCTTTCTGTTGCCTCTTGGGAACAAAATTCATGTGGACTTTGAGTTTTCAGTTGGGAAAGCCTAAGTGCTCTACTCTGATAAAGAATTATGGAGTCTCTCTCATACATACTATTCTTTTTTGCTGTTTGTGAATAACAGTCCTTAATAATACTATGAACTCATGAACTGTACAAAGTACTCCCTGGGGTCTCAATATTTCAGTCTGAATTCTGCTTGTTTAAAAAAGTTATCCTAGTTACTGTTTCAGAGTAATATTGTGTGGGCTGGTGAAGAGAATTTGGTGTGCTGACAGTTCTGTGGCTCTTTTCCAGTTGTGCTGTTGGAAGTGATGAATGTTTTCTGTAGTCCTTTTCTTGTAGGAAATGGAAACATCACTATTAATTTTGGAGGACGCTGGTCAGTTGATGCTGAACATTCGGGCATATTCCTCTGTCTCTTCTCATATGGTGTGGTATTTCATTCTCCTTGCCTATGCTAGGTTGTGACATTTATGTACCATATCAGAGTACCTTGCAATCACATAATACCTCTCAAAAAGCTTCTGAATGAAACACCTGGGTGTCCTTCCTTTCTTCTCTTTTTTATGTGTAACAAAGGTACAGGGATGATGATTTATTTACTAACCCATTGTAGATATTTGTAGCAGTAGTATATTGAAGCAGGTTTTCTAGATGCAGACTGCAGTCTTAATCACTGCATCATGCTACTCCAGAGACTGGCTCTGAACATGACATTAGTTCAGGATTCTTTTCCCCATGTAGTTACACTGATACCTACTTCATTTCCAATGAAGAGAAGCTTGCAGGTCATTGCAGAAAATGAAAATTACTTTAAAATATCTGAAATGGATGTCTCTTCACTCAAGTAAACCTAAATACAATCACATCTCTAATGCTTGGTATTTCCACTGTCTAACCAAACTCTTAGTTCTTACCTATAATGGGAAGAGACAGTGGTGTTTGGCTGTTCCTATCCTTGGCCAAACTCGGTATCTGTGGGAAAGGAGGCCCCAGTGTTTGACCTGAATGTAAATACTGAATGAATGAGCTGAGTTAGATGACTGCTAGTCACATTTGAAATAATATCTTAATTATATTTAGGGTCCCTTTGAGCACACTCTTTTCCTGAAATTGAATTCTTGGTGATAGATCAAAATAATTCTCCATCCATTAAAGGAAGCATTGGATTCTCTGATCTCCATGGTGATTACCTGCAAGGTATTAGCATGAAGGACTGACTGTTGGAGAATGAAGTTACACAGTGTATCACACCAAGAATGGTTTCTTCTATTGAAACAGGACTCTAGGGCCTTTTCAGTACTTGAAATTGTTCTTGGATTGCTATTTCAAAATAAGTACGAATTCTTAAGCTGCTGTTTGAAGACTGATTCTCCATGAAGTGTTTTTCTTTTAGTGAGGCTGCATAATTCATTTTTGAAGTCCTTTCCTGCAAGAGGTTTCCAATCAATGAACTCTGGCCTATGGGCATTCTGTATGAGGCAGTATTGCATGCAGAGAACTTGCTGGATTGGGTCCGTTATGTCAAACTTCCTTCCTCTCACCTTTTAAAGTAATTGTGAAAACTCACCCACTGCACTGAGCATGCTGGCTCCAAAGACCATCCCACGCTGAGTGCTCTCTCTCTTTTTAATCTGCTTCAGTATATTGAAACAGCTTGCATCTTCTGATTACAAGCGCTCAGGGGTAGGGATGTGTTTTGTTACTTGTTTTGCTCAGCTCTCTTACCATAGTGTTCCTTGTTTATTGCTCTTGAAACACAGTGTATGGTACAGCAAAACAGTATTATGTTAAAAGATCTTGAAGTTCTGAACAAGTAGACAGAGTTTTGGAGTTCTTATTTCCTTACATTTTGATGTCGTAATTCTGTATATTACATCATGAGACACATGTCTCTTCAACGGGGAAGCCTTAACTATGGCTCTTCTAAGAGTTCAGAGTTAAAGTACCTTGTACTGCCTCGGGTTGAGTTCACATACTGAATCAAACTCTAACATGGCCTCTGCTACCTTAGTTAGAGTAATGGTTGTACTATATAACATACTGAGTGTCAGATTCCAGCTTTACCCATTCTGTTGAGAAGGACATAAAGTTACTTGGTGTCTACCATAATGTGCTCCCTTGTATTGTGGTTAGCTGCCATAAGAACATAAGGTGAGAGAATATGTTTTATTACCTTGCAGTAGCTTGGGTCATCATTTTGTCTGGAGGATGTGTTTCACTCCACTTCAGAATTAAGTGACTCTAATATGGCTTTTTTTAATGTGTATTTTCTTTGTTTTCTTGCTGCAGAAATAGTTTGGATCTTCTGGTTATTCAAAAGCCCAGAATGTTTTTTCTACACAAGAAATATCCTCAGATCTAATTTTGCACCCTTTGATACATACCCGTCTGTGAATTTAAGCTGAGGGATCACTTCTTTTTCAGTCTTATGTGACACACTTTAAATGAATAGCTTTGGTTTCAGCTGCAGTCAGATAGGATTTTTTTCTATTCTTGTATATTGAAAACAAAGCTGGTATGGCTGCGTATAGCAGTTTTCAAATATTTAAATCTCCAAACTTCTGAAATTTTAGTGTTTCTGTCAGTTCATACACAATGACCTGAAATATTTTTCTGGCATAGAGAAGGTAGCTAGATGTAATTCTGTATAGCTGAACTCGGAATGGTTTTCCCATTGGCCGTGCTGCTAAACACATGAATAGCATTCCCCTTGTCCTCTTTTTCGTTTTTTTTTTTTTATTTCTTGGATAAACTATTCTTACTATCTTCTTAAACTTTTTATCTAATCCTATTCACTGGCTTTACTGTGCCCATTGCCTACTCTTTTTATGATGGCTCTCTGTCTTCCTGAAGTCTTTTATTAATGCAGCACATATGTATACTCTTTCATTTCATTTCATTTCATTTCATTGTGTTGCATTTTTTTCTGGCTGTCCCCTTTATCTTGTCTCCCACTCATTGTGATAAATACCATTTTTGCATTCTGTTTGTGAATCTCAGTCTTCACAAAAGGCAAAGATACCCATTTGACACCACAAAGAGAATGTCAGTGTTTAAACATCAAGGGCTTCATTTTGTAAAGGTTGAGAGTGCTTAAAGTTCCATACTGAAATACAGGTGCTCACTTCTGCAAACTTGATCTTCTTTTTTTTCTTTCTAGCTGATAATAAACTGTTTAATGAGCACAGAATTTTGCTGAATAAATATATTAATCATTTAACTGTTATACAGATCTTCAAGACTTGAACATATCAAAAGAAACATAGATAAAATCTTGCATTCTTCTTGGGCCCAATTTTCCCAGTGTCAAGTACTAGTCCTATGAAAATAGGCATGAAGGCCACCATTAATTTTATAATGAAAGGATGTGTGCTGTGGATGCCATTAGCAGAATAGTCTTTCTAGGATTAACGGTATTGTCTTCTGCGAATATATGAAAATGAGAAAAATCTTCAAATAAAGGAAATACTGTGTCTGGTTTTTGGGAATGCCCTTGGTGTTAGGTAGATAGGACTTGTCTAGCAGTGAGCACAGCATTGCTGTGCCCTTTGAGTGGGCCTTGATTAAAATTGAATCATGCAATCGATTGACAGGAGTCATAATGTCTTAGTCTTAGGCTTCAGTAACACAGCTGCAGTCTTCTGTAAGAATTTTTTTCTTGTGATTTCCCCTTTAGCTGCTTTATCCTCTTTTTTTAATCCTGAAAAGTCACAGATTTCTGATTTAGCTCTAGCAAAACAGTTTAGCGTATGCACGACTTCAAGCGTGCCATTAGTCCTGTTGACTTTGATGGGATGTAAGTGTATACTTACCAGCCCTGGAGACAAGAGCAAATTGTTAGCTGCAGTACAGTCATTTCCAGTGTTGCATTCTGGAAGGACCGTAACAAGGCCAAGACTGATAAATGTAAATAACATAATAGACATCAGCAGATGTTTGGGAGTTACAGAGAATAGAGAGCTGGGATATTGTTATTAAAATATATCTCCAGCTTTATTCCTGCTGAAATGTTCTTTGTCTGTAATGAGTATTTACTGTGGCAATCTTTGTTGTTGAGCTCTGCCAAACCCCTTTATTCTTCTCTCCTTAGTGCTTGAGTTTTCCTCCCAGACCTATGCTTTTCTTTAGCAGACTGATCAGTTATATCAGTAATAACATATCTGATGCATTTTCTTCCTTATCCTTGTAGGTCACACAGAGGTTATGCTCCCATTCTTGTGTGGGATTTGTTGCTTACCCAAATGAAGAGACTTTATTTCTGGAAAGACAGACAGTTATTGTAAACCTGTCCGCAAAACCTCTATTTTTTTTCTCTCCTAATGATACCTTGGTTAATGAAAGATTTGTTTTGTGTATTTCTAACTTTGTAAATGCAGTAGTAATTGTGGGTTTTACTTCCGATTCCTTCACTGTGATACACTTCATTAATTCCACACTTCATATTCTTTCCAGCTTTAGTCTAAATTGCTGTATCATTTACCGTTGATACAGTTGCCATAGAAGCTTTGCTAAGTATTTGGTCTTTTCATACCTTTTGGCAATAGATTTCTGGTTTTTAATTAGCCGCTTCTTTTTCTCTGGTGCTCTGTCTCTTCTTCTAATACATCAACTTGAACTAGTTGTCATGACATGAGCAGGTATTTCTTCATCTTGAGCCATATATAACAGGCTCCAGTTTGAGACTACCTAATAGTAGCATTTAGGGTCAGGTAATGGAGGGAAAAAAGAATTTGCAAGCACATTGAATTTTTACAAGTAATTTTCTTTGATGCTCTTAGTTATATCTGTTTAACCTATTCCCCACAGTTCTTAAAATACTATTTATTTGTTACTGACAAAAAAAGGAATCCTGTAAATATTTCAGTGAATAGGATTAAGTGAAGATTTAAATCACCATCTTTCTGGGCTTTTTGATTTTCAGTTGTCTTGTTTCAAAAGGTTTTTCATCTGTTAAGCTCTGCTTCAGGAAAACACTTCAGCATATACTTAAATCCATCAGTACAAGGAAGACCCATAAGCCTGGATTTAACTAGGTGCATATTTCTGAATCAAGGCATTAAGCTGTTTGCTCAACATGCAGAAAATTCCATCTTTTTTAATCACAGTGCTTATGCACGTCCTTGCCAAAATCCACTGCCATATATAAATATTTACAATTGAATGAGCTGTAGCACAGAAGGGAAGGTATGGGGTTTTTTTTTCATGAAAAACATCAATTTGGGATGTAAGTATAGCCAGATATTTGGTGGTGGCAAGAGAAATATAGTTTGATTAGGTCTAAGCTTAACTTTCATTGACTAGGTACTAGTTAATTGGCATGCACTAGGTAATACAGGATTAAATGCCCATCATAACCAGTTTCCTACTGGAATTAATAGCTGTGATGACACAAATCAGCAGGATCCCTTTCACAGTGCCAGCTGAACACAAGATTTTTCAGTATTTGGTACATGATAGTATTCAGTCATCTTTGGTTTCTATGAGGTACCCTTTCTTCCAGTCATTGCTTATTGATCTCAGTTTGGAACCTGTTTTCATGAGTATTTAAAAGTCTGGTTCTTTTGTGCTGTCAATAAATCCTGATCCTAGGCAGGCTTTAGCCATCCCTTGAACACTGGGAAATGTTACGAGAAATATTTGAGTGTAAAGGTGAATAACTCCATGGAGGAATTAGCAGCCCACTAAGCTACTCTTTTTCCTGCCACTTTTGGACTTGCTATTCCGTCCTCCTTACTTCTGCTTATTTCTTCTTTTTGAATAAATTAATCTAAGATCTTATATCTCCTCTGACCTCTGCTAGTGTTTAGAGGATAAGGAAGTGTAGGAGAAAAGACAGAAGGGAGGTAATCTTGCATAATAAAATTCACTTTGTGGAAATCTCGCCATCAATTTTATCCATGGTAAATGATTAATGAAAAATCAAAGTAAATGAGACCTCCGATTTGTGATTATGCCATTGAATAAAGCAAGCAAAGCCCCTGTACTTCTTGATGTCCTGGCTTACAGCACCCCACATGTGTTTGGAGCCACAAGCAGACTGTAAACAGTTTGTGTGTAGCTGATGGTAAAAGGAACTGCTGTACCCAGAGTTGTAGCTGTGAACACCTAGTAAATTTGAACCAGCAATTCTGTCTGCAAGTTACCCATGCTGCAGGTCGACCCGCCTGATGCTGGGTCCCCTTGGAACATCCTTGTAGATGCTGGGCTATGAATCACCCTGAGCAGCTCCTTGCCCCTTTGCCCTCCGAGGTCTGCAATGTCTGTCTCAAGTCTGGGGAAGATTTAATTATGCAGTTTATAGGATTAGGAATTTTGCCTGTTCCAGGCTAATTAGGAACAGTGTTGATGTTAGGGTTGATGTTCGTGTTTTATTCATTGCCACAGTTCTTACCCAAACGAAAATGAACGCATTAAACAGTGCTTCCAGATATA
The DNA here is from genome assembly GCA_009867235.2 of Psittacus erithacus. Classification (NCBI taxonomy): domain Eukaryota; kingdom Metazoa; phylum Chordata; class Aves; order Psittaciformes; family Psittacidae; genus Psittacus; species Psittacus erithacus. Next base: position 65,672 of record WYDI02014507.1, read on the forward strand.
TTTCACCAAATTTCATAGCATGGGAAAAGAAAGAGCAGGGGGGAGAAATAAAAGCCACTTAAGACGGCTTTTGTTTTTGTCTCTTTTTAAGCAGTCGGTGTAATTAGCTTAAGAAATTACTGTAAGCATAAAATGACCAGATTATATGTATTTGAAAGTCATTTCTCAAATGGCTGTTTATTCACCAAAGACTGATATCTTTTAAATGTTTCCCTGTAAAATATATTTTACTGTGACACCTTATAAATATTAGAACAAAGGACTCTGCAGAACTAACAGATCTGAAATCACAGAAATGCACAGCGATTCATTTCTTGTATCAGTCATTCAATCCATTCTTAGCTTCCCTGTGAGCAGGAGGTGAGTTATGATCTCCATGTCCCATGAGTGAAAGTCAGAATATTCCCAGAACAGCATAGAGGAATGTATTTTCCATATACTGGTATTGCATCTATTTGCAAGGTGTCTAAATGTAGAAATCTCAATGCATCTATATTCAAATCTAGAATTAGAACCAACAATTCACCCTATTAAGTTCCCTATTAAGTTTTCATGTGAGGTTACTTTCACCTTCTATTATAGTTTACTGGCTTTATTGGGTGTTTGCAGTGCAAGCAGAAGAGGAGTCATCACAAAGCCACACTGGCCTGGAATGTCAGTAGGATTTATTTTTTCATTATAAAAGGAGAAATTGTTTCTAATAATCTAATATATACTCAACTCTTATTATTTAAATTGAACATGGAGCTCAAGAATTTGCAATTTCATGACATAATTCACTACTTGTACTTTTACAGGAATAATTAGCATCTAAACGACATTTTTTTTCCTTGTTGCAGCCCTAAGCTCATCTTACATAGAACCAATTATATCTCTGCATTTCAGTCTATTAGAAGCTCATGGCGCAGCAGTTGTTCTTACAGAGGTCAGCAGTGGTAATAAGTTGTTCTTAGGGGCTTTTTCCACTATTTGCATTTTGACAGCTACTGTGCATTGTATTTATGCTGACAGGTCCTGTCAGCGTCCACAGATATTAAACCACCTGTGTCATTTTTCTGCCTGTGCTTTGTTGGTCAAGATTTGACACTCATGGGAACCTGTGTAGGCAAAAACACAGTTACTTGCATTAGTGCAAAAGAAGCGTAGAATGCATGTAGTGGCATTTAAATTAGGTAATGTTCTTGCTTTGCGTCAGTGGAAAGGCGGTTCTGTAATGTGCACAGAATGTAACGTGCATCTTAAATTATATTGTTTGGTGTTAATATCCGATAGAAATCAAGCTGTGGTAGACTATTAACGGAGCTCTGATTTGCAAATTTTGACGCAGTAATATCTGTTACCTCTTTATTCTTCATCTCTGAAAGTAGCCACAGTGTAAGCTAGACTAGGGTAAGACTAAGGCCTATGATCCCTTCTGACCCATAGATCTCAAAAATGTAGTATTGGTTCTGTTTCTTGTGTTAGTTTAAATTGCAATAGTATCCCTAAGCAGTTTAGAATTTACATCAGAGATCACAGGCATACTAATTTTAATAGTGATAATCTGCAGGTTTGGGTGAAATGGATCTTTGATAAGGTGCTCATCCAATGGTTGGGGAATTTTGAGGACTTTATATAGAGCCAGTAATGGTCTGGGTGAAGAAATTATTTATTTAGAGTGAGGGTGTTCAGAATATTGGATGATCTGCTTTCTTACCAAAATCTGTATATACTTAAATAATTCCATTTGAAGTGATCATCAGTAAACATGCTAGATGTAAATGTTTCCATTCTTTAGTTACAAGATGCTACAGTTTCTTGCCAGATACCATGGTTAATTGCAGACAAGTTAATTACTCCCCAGTCATGATTTACTGTGGCTACAGGCCGCTATTTCCACTTGATTGCTGCCACATCTCAGAATGACAATGAAAAATTATGTGCCAAATTGGATGTGAAAGGGAAGAGAAATCCAGTTTAAAATGCAAAACTAAAGAGCAGCAAATGTTGGTAAATGCCAGAATAGAAAGCGTGGAGAAAACTCCTCTCCATGCCCACCTCCTTCCTCCCCCCACCATTATAGTGGGCAGATGAAATTGCAGTAATTATCAAAAACATGAACTGAGAAAAGCACATTCATATCTGTCCACCCCCTGACCCTGTTTGTCTGGTATCAAGCTACTGCATCTTGTCATAAATTATGAAGTCTGTGAAATAAGGTCTTTATTTGTATCAATTCTCCCAATGTAAAACAGGTCTTTTTGATGCCTGATACTAGCACCCATAGTTACAAACTGCTGCATCATATCATGGTGGCATTTGTAACTATACTTAATATAAAACTCTTGTAACCTAGATACTTTCTTTTATAGATTCTGATTGGCTGTTGCCAAGTAGGTATTATCATTGTATAATATTTTTGTATTGACTGAGGAATATTCATTGCTTGTCCCTAGTCAGACAGCTTTCTGGTCTTGTATCATGATAGCCTGGACAGGTTTGCATTGGCTAAACTACCAGTGTCAGCAGCAGTTCAGCCTCATGTGTAGATCCAGTTAGTTCGCAACTGCTCTTGGGTACCTTCCGCCATAACCAGAATCCTGCCTCTAGACTTCCCCACCTTTGGGAGCAGAAAATGCTCTCAGAAAAGCCGATAACCAATGTGTAGGCTGTGACTCAATCTTCAGTGGCTACTGGGGAGCTGGGCGCCTGTGGTCTGTAGTTTTTGCTGAAATCTGGCTGTGCTCTGGTTTTATGCCTGGTACTTCAGTCCTGTGCATGCTGCTGTCTCCTGAGAGTCTTGCTTGTTCCAGTCTCTCCCTGTCTGCATGCTGCAAATTTGAGCTGTTTCTCTTGATTTTGCTGTGCGAGGGATCCTTGTTAGCGTCAGTCTATGTTAGAGCAAAAATTTGGAAGATGCGGACAGACACGAAGTGGTTTTGTTTTGGCATCTGAATTTTGCAATTCCAAGAGATTTGACCAGTGACACTTCTTGGATAGCGGCCTCTTACACTTACTCTCTCCTCACCACGTTTCTTGAGGATATTTTGAAAGTGCATTAATAAGAATGTCAGCTCCAGCCATCACTGATGGTTACAGTGACAAAAATAAAGCAAGCTGAAAACTTACTTCACCTTGAGATTCACAAGGACTTTTATGCACACAGTCTCTCTTCTAAAACAGACCGTGCATTTCATCTTCCAGATTTGTTCTCACTGCACACAAGCATTCAGGGAGGAAATATTTAGCCAATGCTTGAAACAACTTAGGCGCATGTCATATAAAGAAGGAAAGCTGGATCTCATTAATTACTCCAACAGCGAAGTCAGCTAAAGAGGTGCATCTTCTAAAGTAGCTGCTAAGATTCTACTTAATGGCTCATTACTTGTAAGCAAGCAGCCTGATACCATTTACAGTGCCATGTAAAATAGTGAGTGAAATGGAAAAACGTGGGAAAGCAAACTGTGCTGTTATTAATTTTCATTTTCTGTTTACTTTTCATACTATTGGTAAAATGAATTCCTTCTAATAGGAAACTGCATTTAACCTGTCCTATCCCACTACTTCTGTCCAACAAACAGATGACATGAATTGTCTTTTTACTGTGTTTGGCTTGGTATGTAGGATACCAGGTTTCAAGAGTTTTGTCTGATTGCTTAACGGTGCTTACTCCCTAAATTAATTCTTTGCTCCTTCAGTTATTTCATACTTACTAAATAGAAAGATGGGCGTATGTGAATAAGAACTTCATTGGTGCCCTAAGGACTCCTGTCTCACTCCCTTTTTTGGGGAAGGAGTGTAAGTCATGTAGGTGATGGCTTGTCAGGGATGCTAGCAGTGAGAAAGATGGGTTTGCATTCCTGCGCAGGCATAAGCAGGTTGTTTAATTAGTACAGTGTCAGACTCTGAGTGATTGTTTCCTTGTTTATTCAGGCAGGGCTGAGTAGGCAAAGGCCACTGTCTTGCTTGGTGGTTATTGCCAGCTAATGACTCAACAGGGATCTTGCAGTTGTTAAAGCCCTTTGTTTCCCTTTATCACAGTCTGCCTTAATACTTTTCTGTCCAGGCATAAGCTTCTCCATTGCTTTTTTTGCTCCATTAGATTTCATTGTGGTGGTTTGCAAAGGACTGACTGAATAGACAAATCCTTCTAAGCAGCGGCCAGCCCTTCCCTTAAGGCAAAGGCAGAGCATGGGTTTCCCAGTGAAGGAGCCTGTGTAACTATAAAGCTGCAAGGGTGACCTGCAAGGACAGTGCACTAGAAAGCTGGTAAACAGCTGGAGACTTAGTCTTGAGATTTACCTTATATGTAACATAATTTGCAACTACCCTGGTATTTGAGCAGTAATTATCCTAAGGAGTTCCATGATTAGGGTGCAGTATTTACTACCATTACTGTAAAATAACACAGTACTCTGTCTTGCTTTAAGAAGGGTAGCGATGCTTTGAAATGAACGGCTGCTAACAGGAGTAATCCTATAATCAGGGTAATGTTTTGTACACCAGACAATTTTTATACAATGCCACTACAGCAAATGAGCCTATTCTGATAACATTGAACAAGTACCACAATTTTCCAGGTGGGCAACTTTGATTAGACATTGGTTTTTTTCTTTGGGA
>WYDI02014508.1:3410-20170 GCA_009867235.2 Psittacus erithacus
GATCTATGGAGCAGTTGTACAAGCAGAGCAGATGCTAGGCTGACTAGGCTGCACTTAGACTTAGCCAATCATGTAACAATTAGATTCAGCCAATCACGTCGTGACAATTCAATCCCTCAGATTCAGCCAATCACGTCATGACAATTCAATCCCTTAGATTCAGCCAATCACGTAGTGACAACTGAATCCCTTGGATTTAGCCAATCACGTAAGGAAGGACTAGATTTATTCAATCACGCAATAACTAGCTGATGTAACTGTTTTAGGCTTAGCCACTCATGTGATGACAGGTGTGCATAAATTAGTGGAATAAGGTATATAAGCTGCAATAAAGTGGAACTTGCTTATCACTCATATTGAGTTGTCGCTTGCTTCCCCACGCCGTCAGCCCGTCCTAGCTTGCAACAGTGCATGACTTCTTACCTGACTTTTTTAAATAGCTTTTACATGATTACTTAGGAAATAAGGCACAGAAATTCCCTTACTCCTTCCAGGAATGATCACAACAGCAGTTCCTATGAATGAAAGGACCTGAGATTTGTCTTGGGCTCTCCAACAGTCCATGCCACCCTGACATCTCATTTTCTCCCTGGCATATATTAGAAGTAGCCCTAGCAGTAAGCATGTTTTATCAAGGGTGGTTATTATTAGGCTTATGTATCTTGACCTCTCTTCCTGCTTAGAAATGTGTGTAAGAAGTAAAACAAAAGCATAAAAACATTCAATACTTAGGGTTGGAAAGGACCTTAAGATCATCTAGTTCCAACCCCCCTGCCATGGGCAGGGATACCTCCCACTAAACCATGCCACCCAAGGCTCTGTCCAACCAGGCCTTGAACACCGCCAGGGATGGAGTATTCACAACTTCCTTGGGCAACCCATTCCAGTGCCTCACCACCCTAGCAGTAAAGAACTTCTTCCTTATATTCAATCTAAACTTCCCCTGCTTAAGTTTTAACCCATTACCTCTTTTCCTGTCACTGCATCTTCATTGTGTTTTAGAATTTGGACTCTGTTCGATTATTAGGCTTTGTGGATCTAGGATTACATGCTGCCTGGAATGCTGTCATAGCAAGTGAGGGTATTATCCACGTTCTACTGTTTCTCAAATTAGGTGAGTCAGACTATTGGTCCTTGTATCCCGGAGTAGCAGAAAAGAGTTACAGGTCATGTCACTATAGCTGGATGACTGAAAATAAGTCTAATGACTTATGACACTCATAGTCATCGGTTTGACAACTGGCACAGATGTCAGCAGTGATATATCTGGCTGTTGACAGGCTTAAGCAGCCTTAAGTCTTCTTAGCATATGGTTTCATACAACTGCACCACTGAGTCACACTAACAGTGCTCACAGATAAAACTGAGAGGGAGCAAGTTTATATGATGAAAAAGCAAATAGTTTGAAGCTGATTTATCCATATAGCAGAGAACCAGGACTGGTTTCAAAGAAGTCTTGTGCTCTAACTTTTTGACAACACTGAGGTTTTTTCCAGTCATACTAAAGTATTCTGATAAAAGTGGCTCTTTAATTATTGGTGCTGTTGGGAAAATACATAATCTGATCAAACAGATAACAGTGAGCTATGAACTAGGATGTACATAGTTCATTCATAGTTCATTCAACTTTGTGTGTCTTCAATATGATTTATCACACAGAATCACTTGATTGTCTCAGGGTTTATATCATTACAAATGTTTAATGAATTTTCACTGGAATTTGAATTTCAAATCCAAGGCAAAAAGAATTCTAATGGCTTCTGAGAATTATGATAGGGAAGAATCCTTTTGGATGTATTCTTGTTTACCAGTTGTAGGTACTAAATTGAGGTCCTCTGATTATCAGCATGGACTGATATTGCATTCTAGGAATTTTAAACAGTAGACAAGATGTTTTGAGTCAGCAGAGGCATTGATAGCATGCTAGCATGAATAATAAGAAACCCCAACCTATCTACTAAGAGCAAAAGAAAAAAATCAGAAACTTCCTTGTCTTCTTCTAAGGGAAAAACCCATGCTGAGGCAAATAATGTATTCAATGTGTTGGTAGCTAGCAATGGAGTTGTAAACTATTTCACTTTTATTTGGCTCATCAGGTGGCAGGATGTATAAACTGTGATGCTATCCATAATAAAGGAGCTAAAGGTCTTTTCAAAATACTTGAATTCAGTGTACAGATTATTATTCTTTTGAGACTTGCCTTTGCCAGAAGGGATAGTTCCATTTATAACTTTGTCTGTGACACTGGTGTATATTCTGGTCAGGTGTGTGCAAGAGGAGAATAGGAATGAGTAATAGACTTGGGGGAAAAAAAAAGAAAAAAGGGGTAAAAAATTAAGAAAAATCAGGATACAAAAATGGATTAAATGTTAAGATGCTTAATGTGAGACAGAGTACAGAAATCTTTAAAATTAAGTAGAATAAAGATAGAGGTAAAATAAAGATAAATTTTAGAACTAAATAAAGAAGCTGTCATCACTGATTTTGTAATCAAATGACATAGCTATCTTTATGCTAAAGTAATCCACATGTTCTATTAGAGTGTACTACCAGCAGTAACTGTTGAAGTAAACCTATCTATTAGTATGTTTTCTCATAATTTCTGTTTACAATACCTTCTTTACAAACTTACATGTAGGTATAGATTAACTTTTGGCCTGACCTTTTCTACATCAAAGGTCTAACTGAGCCTAAATAATTCTGAGGTTTTCTATTTATTTGCTTCAGCACACTCAGGGTGAGAAAAGATATTTTCATTGTTTCCCATCATGGGGATGGGGAGAGGAAACAAAACGAAAATTGATGACTTCATTTTCTCAAAAATGTTATCGTCAATTTTGGAGAGCACAAGAAATGTGTGCTTAAAACCATGATCCGTGTAGGTGTATTTTCCCATGACTCTCTGAAATATCCCAGTTTGACTAAGCCTTTCAAAACCACATTTTACATCCTCTTAGTAAAGGCTTGGTTGAATTTTGCAAGTACATGCCCTGAAGTTTCCAACAAAATGAGCTTATTCCAGTTCAGGTCTGCACAGGATTTTCCTTGTAATTGCAGTTTAAGATTGCTTCAGACTATGCTGGGTCTGGTTCTTTGCTTCTGCTGTGTTTCACATGAAACACCACACATGAGATACTCTTTGTTGTTTTTTTTTTTGGTCTTTACATATGCAAGCATGCTACCTGTTTTTATTGCAATGCAGATCATAAATAGAAGTTTTGAACTGTATGGACTTGACCGTCTCTCCTGCCCGCAAAGAATAAAGGTCCACACAGCAGTAAGGTGGGCTTGCGCCCAAAGATCCAGTGCCTTTTGCACACACCAAGTAGAGGCCGCTTCTCAGAGAAACGATCACATTTCTGAGCACTGATCTGGGGAGCTGGTAAGATCCATGCAGCTCAAACTGGACCATGGCAGACAGAAAAGAGTTCTTGAGCTTCATCACTGATAGGTATGCTCCAGACTTGCATTCCATCACTGTATCCAATCATCAGCAGTAATGGTGGTTCATTCCCGGTGCTGTGTATTTCATGGAACTCCTTATTCCTTGAGATGAAGATGACAGTACCACACTGGGGGGGAAAAAAAAAAAAAGGTTGCCTCATTAGTTATAGAGGATGAATTTGGCCTGACATGAGTAGAAAAATGGGCTTAGAACTTAATGGGGAGAGGCAAATGATTCCCCAGTGCCTGACTTGACTCCTCAGAATCTCACTGACAAGTCCCAAACTTCACAACTGTACTTGCACTCAGTGGATTTTGAGCTTACCAACTGTTCTTTCATTACTGGATGCTCTGACAGGCATTTCAAACTTATATATGAAAGGAGAGATTTCTGACCTAATTTTTTTTTGTTTGAATCATTACATTACTGTCTCCTTTGTATGTAAAGGGTGACTTGGGATGTTCAAGATACTTAAGGAATGTGTCATTGAAAGGGCCATTCTCTTAACTATGAAAGTAAAATAAAATATGTAGATTCTCATAATGGAAACACCTTCCATCCTTTTTGCTCATTGAGGCAAGTGTCTTGTGTGGATGTAGAGTTATGGGATATACGGCAAAAGATTTTTGTCATAATATGTATGCAGAAGACTACTGAAAGAAGTCCTCTGTCACTTCCCAGCCTTAGAGTACTCAATTCTGCAATTTTAGCCTTGTTTTTTAAACATTGTCTGTGTGTGTAATAATGTCATCTAGATCTGAAACCGAGCTACTCTTGCAATGAACTATTATGTATTTGCCAGTAGGTTAAGTCACACCATGTGAGTGTGTGTGAAGTAGCATAGTGGCAAATCAGGTTTTCATTAGGGATATTTGAATGTTTGGGATCTCTCAAGAGTGCACATGGAAGGCCAAAGGCTGTATTTTTTCATTTGTCATACAAGTATTTTCCTAGTGATACATTGTTCTAGTCTGTAGCCTCAGGCCTGAAATACACACGTAGATTTTTGCTGTGAATATCAAATGGTTTTTAAAGTTTTACAATTGAGGATAATGCTTTTAGTGTGCTATTTTCAGCAATTATTTCACATCTATATGTTTCAGTTGTAGAGATGAGGTAGCACAGAGAATAGGCACAGTAATGGTTTTAAGAATACTTTTTTTAAAGTAGCTGGTATTGAATAGATGTCAAAAGTGTGGAATGTATAACAGATGGGTGAAGGGATGAGTTGATAAAAACCTAGACTTTCAAGTTTGGGGGTGGGGAATGTCATCTTTCATATTGACAATTTCTCAGACTATTTGAGTGGGTAGGGCAGCATCTGTACTTCTACATGGCTTGTAATACACATCAGTCTAGAATGTGCAGCATCCCTGATGTATTTATCTTACAAAGCACACTTTCTTCTGCTGCTGTTGGCTTTGATTGCTGTGTCTAGTGTAAGAACTTACCTATGTAGACTGACATTGTTTAGAGATTATGTAGAGATTTATTATGTAGAGATAAACATGCTGACCTTATCAAATTTTCTCTGTTTTCCATCAAAGGTATAAGTCAGGTCACAGTCCCACCTCCTCTGCTCACAGTCTCAGCAACACTGGCCCAAGTAATCTTGGAAACCAATTGCTAAGCTTTGATTTTTTTTCATCCTAATTGACTGTTGTAAGACCTACCTGTGTAAGACTATTTCTTAATATAAATTCTTGACTTTGGACTGCATACATGTATCTATGTCTCCAATATGTGTGTTTATGCATTCTTACATTTGCATGTATGATTCCAGTGTCAGTAGGTGCTTTCTGTGAGGTTAATGATGTCTTTACTTCCAAAGGTATTTGTATTAAGGTGAAGCAATGAACAATACCTGCACACAACAATCATTGCCTAATCTTTCAAACATATTTGAATGTGCCTCCAAAAGGTTTCTATGTCACCAGTGAAAGTCAGAATAGAGGAGAAGGTAGGACCAAATAAGAATATTCTGCCTTTATCTAAAGCTGCATGGTCTAGTAACATTTTCTTCCAGTGCCTCAACAGACAAATTAAAATGAAAAGTCATATTTTCTGATTACACCTTTGGAAGTAACTGATTCTGGCACTGTTGGTAGGCAGTTTCTTCTGGTTGTCTTATATTTATAAATTAATACAAACGGGTTTTCAGTGAATGGATCTGTACTGTCTTCATTATTGTAGTAGCCCTGAAAAATAGGAGCAGGTGAACCAAAGATGAAAGGCCAAGTAGGTAAATGGCAACAACTTTCTAAACATTAGGTGTTACATTCAAAATAAAATGACAAATATGAAAAGAATATATGTTACAGTGGGAACAAATGTAGGAAGTGAGTCTGTAACAACTTTTCAGGTTCTAACAACTTTCAGATATATTAGCACCATGTCATGTATTACTTTAGGCAGCGTTGTTGCTGTCATCTATTCTAGTCAGATATGTGCTTAAATCAGACAGCTGTGAAAAGAGAACATCAGGTGTGAGAGACTAATTTTATAACTGTTATCACTAATACTGAACTTGATTTGCTCATTTACTTTAAGATCACATATACTATAAAACAGATTTTGATGGACTACCCTTCCTTCCTAATTATTTCTCCCTGTGGGTTTTTTGATTTGTTGGGGGTGGGGTGGGGGTGGGTGCGTGTTTTGGGTGTGGGTTTTTTTTTTTTGTTGTTGTTTTGGCTGGTTTTGTTTGGTTGGTTGGTTTATGTTTGGTGGTTGTTCTTTGGTTTGTTGTTGTTTGGTTTTTTTTTTTTGGTGGGGTTTTGTTTATGCTTGTTTGGGTTGTTTTGGGTTTTTTTTCCTTCGGATTTTCATATTACTATTGTTTCCTAATTTGCACTGTTATGTTCTGTGAACATCATCTGGAAAGCTACACAGATGATTTAACTTAATGTGTATTTATGGAGGAAAGTGTATACACACATACCTCCAAGTTGACTGTGCTTTCTATATCAGAAGAATATGTGTCTAGGCTAGGGAAAATACATGAAGAAGGAATTTATATAATAGTGGAGAAAAAAAAAACCAAAAAACCAAATAATTTTGTTTCAAAATGTGATGTCATTTTTTTTTCAAGCCAGATAATTTCTGAAAACGGAGAAGAAAGCTCCACAGTTTCTTAATTAAATGCATGCCTTGTTAAATGTTCAGAAAAATTTGCGATATTGGAAAAACTAGTTCTGTTTCTGACCTTCTGAAAGCTTGCCTACTTCTGGTGAAGTTTCTTTTTCATTCTTGTAGTTTACTCTTTGTTTCTCTTGATGAAATGTGTTTAACATGAACACACAACAGAATTGTTATTTTACATGAAAGTTGTTTGATAGTAATTTAAAAAAACAGCAACAACCCCCCACCCCCTCCTCCACCCCCCAAATGACAGCATAGAAAACCCAAAACTTAATGCAAATATAACTTCAGGACATAGGGAAGACAATGCATCTTGGAATGAAACTTTGAGGCATTAGTCATTTAGAGTTAGATGAGGTAACCGTATATAATGTAGGTGGAAATCTAGTAAGGATTGCTAGATTTAGTCCTCTAGTGTCGCCTGAACAAAAATATTTGTCTGACTCCTGCAGGCAGTCATTATTGTACATAAACTGGCACTGGTTCTGCTGTGTTTTGAATGGATAAAAGAATGCTGTTGAAATTGCCAGCTAAAGAGTACAGAATACTTTTTATTTTATGTAAATGGAGAGATTTGATGACTTTGTCAATAACTTCATTTCTAGAATATGGGGGTGAGGTGTTGATTTCTACACAGTTTTAGCACATTAATCTGAAACCCTGAAAAAAGCATGAGTCTTGCTCTTAATTCCTGTCCCAAGTGAGGCTCTCGTAATGTTAACTCTTGCATATCCATTTGGGTTGGCAGCAATTTGTTCACAGTTTCCTCCATTCTGACTCCTGTTTCCAATCTCAGTGGAGGGCGGTCCATTGCTAAGTTATAGATGAGACATATTTCACTTTTTCAGGAGAAGTCTTTTGGATCTTAATCTCTGGAAGAAAGAAATTAAGAATATAAACAAAAAAAAAAAAAAAGCATTTTACTGACTTTGGAAATAATAATGAATGCACGGCAAATAAATGATGAGAGTTCTTATCCTTCAGCTTTGAATACTAATACTCTCTAATTGTAAAAGCTTGCAACCCCTTGTAGTTTTTTATTTAAACAGATTCACTTTTCCCCCTGCTTGTGTGAGGAATTCTTTTTGGTTTATTTTATTACTACTGGAGTGAGTAAATAACACATTGTGGGTGCTTCTGCAATGCCAATGCAGATGCAAGTTTATATGGGTTAAACAGGAGACTGGATAAACACTTGGAGGAGAGATACATCTGGGATCACTAAGTATGAAAAACAAATTGGGCATGGGAGATCTAGTTGGATGCTATGAAGGCATTAAACAGAAGTTATCTGCTTGTCCTAATTTTCTTCTTTACTAGGCATATGCTTGTAGACACATCTAGAAGCTGAATAGTAGGCTATAGAAATCCTTTGTAGTAACCAATATGACCATCTGTGTGTTCATACAGTCTTAAGAGCACTTCTGTAAATTCTGCTTAGTGCAAAGGATTTTAACATTCAGAGATAAGCACAGCATTAACTGTTTTAAATTGCAGATTATTCTGTAACTATTTAGCATATAGTATACTTGAATTAAACTTCTGCTACCATATTAGTCATACTAAATTTTCTTTGTATGCAATTCCTCTTTTAAACCTTGCACGAGGTTAGTTAAAACATTCTCAGAAAATGTATTCAATTTATTCTGTCGACCAAATGATCTGTACAATATTTTCTAGCCACGCATAATAAACAGTCTTCACGGAAACATTATCAGTATTAGTGTTGGAATGGAAATTGCAGCAGGGAATATAAGCCATTAAAAGTGTGCAGAATACCACTAGCTCTGCACGTTAAACTTTGTGTAAATGATGATGATCGTAGGAGAGCCTATTACTAGCTCATAAAAATAAAAAAAAAAATCCAGTAGAACAGCTGACAGTTTAGTCGAGGAGTTACTCTTTCGCCCTGGCCTTTAGAAATATCCATGGACTAGTGCTTAGTTTAAACAATTTTAATCTTATTTATGTTGATTCAATGAAGTTGCCCCTTTCTCTCTGCAGGCAAAAAAATAAAAGACTTCTTGTAACTGGATTGCTGTGGCAGGAGGGGCAAGCCTACTGAACCTAACATAATACAGAGCATAATACAAAACCTTCATAGGCACTTTAGAAAATGAAGTTTGAGTTGTTCCCTTGTAGTGAAAAAATAAATATGTCAATTTGACTATTAATGGCTTTTAGGGGGGAAAAAAAAAAAAGGCAAGTTAAACTTGCAATTTTTGAAAGAGGTTTAATCAGAAGGAAGTTGTTGAGGGGCTGGATTTACAAATGTTCACTTGGAATTAAAATGCAGTTGGCATGATTTACAACAGTAACCAATATTTGTATTGTTAAGGTAAATATTTATTTCCACATACTTTTTCTTGAAGTATTTATATCCAATGATTCATAACATTTTGCTATCCAGTGCATGATGTTGGAAAGCATAGCAGGTTGGGGGTGTGAAGAAACCACAGGGCCAAAATGAATTTGGACACAGATAAATTGAAGTATGTTTCTCTTCAGTTAGTTGATGAGTAAGTAGAAATGAGCAGACCACACAAAGCTATATAAATCCTGGCAGAATACCAGGAATAGGCAATCACTTTATAGACCAGTAAAGTGTAAATATAATATGTAACATATGCAGACAACTGTCACATTTCAAACAAAGTATTTTAGTGCAGCAGGGTTTTCTGGAGATTTTGAGGTTATATATTCTTATTTCAAAGCAATGTGAAAATGATTTTTCTAAAATTTCTAAAGGCCAATATTGGTGGATAAGGTACTTGCCAAGAGATAGGGAATGTCTTGGTAGAGAAGTGTAGGGCATGGGCTAGGAATAGGTAAAGAAAAGTAATGAAGATGAGAGTGGGTGAAGACTGACCTTTTAGTTTCTGAAGTCTGCAGTAATGTTATTCTTCATAAAGTTTTACAAACCATTAGTGTCTAACTGATGCTTATGCCATTGGGTAGGTGGAGAAATATTTTACTTAACAATGCAGATATGATTCATGTAGGATACCTTTTTGTTAAATTAAGGATTTCTGACATACAAGCTTGAGAGTATATTATCCTCTGCCTGTATTTGCATGGCTTTCATTTATGCTAATTATATAATAATGATGAAGATGCTGGGGATTGTCTAGAGATTAAGGAGCATCTGGAAGAAGCTGATAACCTGTGGTACTGATGTAGGCCGTTAGCCCTAGCAAATCATTAATCTCTGGAAGTACCTGCTATCATAAAATGACAAAGGGGTTTGGTGATAGGGACGGAAGTATGAATAGGCAGGGAGGTTGTAGATGAATACAGGATTACAGGAGAACCCTGTCTCATCCTGTGTACATGTGGCCCACAGAAGCTGATCTTTGAAGTCCTGGAGTAAAAGGAATGCTTCTGGGTTCTGTGGGCATCCTAGATACGACATTTAAAAGTTAAATCTGTAGAAAGGAAAAGGAGTGGCAACATAATTTGGTGTACAGCTTCAGTTCTAGTTTGTGTATTTTAAGGAACTAACTCCTATTAACATAAATATTTTTGATTAATGTTTGGTCGATATGGGCTGAGTTTTTAATTCCAAGATATTAATTCATTCACCATTACCCTTTATGTATGATTGAAAACCTTATATGACTGCATCATACTTGCTGTCACTGTGTGCTTTTATATGAGGTGCCAAGAAATGGGTTTTGGATGCAATATTAGCTCAGCTTTGAGACATCTTTTGTCAGTTTGTATGTCAGTTGGCTTCTGCCTTCGTTGGGAGATTTTGCTAGCTGTACTAAATAAAAATCTCCAGGTATGGTAAATTCAACATAAGCAAAATGTATGCACTTCCAGAGTGTTGTAACAGTTCAAGAAAAACAGTGGGACCAGGTGATGTAGTCTAATTCTTCTTTGGCAGCATGCTTTTGTAGCAGTGACTGCAATATAAAATCTTGTTCTTTTTTTTATTAACAACTCGAGGCCTTGTTCATTAAAAGTGTACATTATACTTCATCCAAAAAAAAAAAAAATAGTTGGCAAATTAGAAGTGTAGTACAGTTGTTTAAATCCCCAACTCATTAGATACAGGAGTTGTTTAAATAATATGTTAGACAGTATTTTAAGTAATCACAAGGTGAACAAAGAACTAATTGGTTCATATCAGTTCCAGAACATATTTGTATTTCGTAAGAATTCTTAAAATATGAGCGTGCAAAACTGTTAAATCACTGGCTGTACCTGCAGAACTGTTCTGGAAAGGCCATAAGGTCAATAATCTATAGAAATGCTATCTTAAGAAAAATACTGAATTTCAATTTTCATTACACACTAACAAACCTTATTCTTCTGTAACAAAGAATCAGGAAGTCTCAAAGCTTTTTGGAGTAAACCTATACTTTAGACTTTGAGACTTTCTCTTTTCCTTTCTCCTAAGCAGACTCCCTTCTGAATAACCTGGTCTTTTGTGCTGAAATGTCGTTCCACCTATACATGTACATATTCTAGAGTAAGGGATTATCTTTTTACTTTCAGTGGACTGAAATGACAGAAGACAATATATCCAAGTACATCTATGCGAACCTAATACCTTCTTTTCTGTCTTCATGGCTCACCAAATACTTTGACTGTCTCAAATAATAATTTCCCTGTGTGAATGAAGGGGTTTTTTTTGGGTTTTTTTGGTTTTTTTTTGGTGGAGGGTGGGGAAGAAAGGGATAGACAACAAACAAACTGTAGAATGCAGTATATGTTTGAGTGGAGTTCCAGTTTACAATAAATATGTTTCAATTCCACCTGAAGAAATCTTCCATAGCCTTTTTACAGAAAATGTTTTTGGTCAACTCCCATTCCCACTAAAGTATTTTTCTCAAGTCAGGAAGGTGTTGTTGGCTGGTTGAAGAACTAACTCCAGAGCAATAAGCTTATGGAACTACTGTTACTAGTTGCATTTGACTAGTCTACATACTATTAGACTACATACTAGTCGTGTAGCTCTAGGTAAACATAGGGAGTCCTAAGAGGTGCCAAGTGCAAAGAATTCTTTGTTCATTTAATATTTTCATGCTGGACTGACTTATATTCCAAACTTTTTTGAAACAGTAAATATCAACAAGGAACCTTATAAAATTAGCACAAATTTGTAATGTGAATCTATCAGTATTTCAAGTTAAATTTTTTGTTATTTTTGCACTTAAGGAATGGCAGAAAATTGAATTGTTTAATATAGAGCATTAATTAAGGCAAATGGACAAATGCCAGCAGCTCTGTTTTTCTTCTGGTTTTGTTGGGCTTTTTTTTATTTTTTATTTTTTTATTATTTTGAAAAATACAGTTTGAATGTAAATCTAAATTGCATAAGAAAGAATTTTTTTTATTATTATTATTTTTTTCTGGTATGATTTCTGGCTCTTTACCTGAATTCAGCATTGGGGAGGTTCAAAGAGCATTTTTGTTGCTTTTTCATTTGAAAAGAGCACTTAAGTGTATTTTTTTTCCATCTAAATTGACATTACTAATTAATTTAAGCATATGTTCCACAAGTGAACACAACAAATAAATTGAATTTGTGTTGCAGTGGTGCATTTGAAGACTGGTCAAGAGAGTCGTATGCTAAATTTAAATGAATTGTTTTCTTCTACAGAGCTCAGAAACACATTTAATTAAACATCTGTGTCAATTAAAGGTATTGGTGTGCATGCACAAGTGATGTTGAGCATACCTCAGCCACTTGGGTGTAAAGTTTGCAATTCAAACTGCCACTCTGAGTGGTTTGAGCTGAGCAGCCAGATCTTCCCCTGAGGTGTCTGACAAGTGTTCACAAAATCATCCTGATAACAGGGCCAGTGAAATGGGTGTCTGAGACAGGGGCACAGTTGCAAACAATGGGGCCATGGTTATGGCTTAAATTGATGCTGCTGCTGTTTGATGAGTGAAAATAGGACTAAGTCTTCAATTTCTTTCAAGTGGATTTTGCTGTACTTTCTGGTGGAACTCTGACAGTCTTTCCTCTGGATGTTTGATGTGGGGATTTTTTTTTTTTTTTTCCCCATAAACTTTAAGAGATGTTGAAAATCTGTAGGCAGTTTTTGTTGAGGCTGGAGGGGGGAATTTCACACTTCGCTCAGCAGTGCCTTTAAAATATATAGACATTAAATGTTAATAATATATGTGCTGTAGAATCTATTGTGTAGACTCTTAGGGTTTTGTATCTCTTAAAGTTTGATTTTCCGCTAAGGTAAAATGCTGAAATGTCATTTAGGTGCACCTATGTAAGGGTAAGACACCTTTTAAAAAGATAAGAGCCTGCCAACTTTCACTGCTATAATATATAATAGGTCACAAAAAAGTTAAAATACAATAATGCTGGGATTGATTCAGGGTGAAAAACCATGCTGATGTGTTATAGACATACTTAAAAATTACTACTTGGTTTTGAGATAAGGAGAGTAGAAATTAATATAAATTCTTCTTAGAACAAATCATTTCAGCTCAGTCATATTTTATATGGTCTGCTGAAGGGTATAACATGCTTTTTCAATTCACTGTGTTACAGCATTGCTCAGGTGGTTCACAAACCAAAGTTAGAATTGTAAAAAAAATAAACCTGAGGAAGGGACAGGTTTGCTATGTTTAACAGGGATTGAAAAAGAAAAAGGAAAGAACTCAACACTCCCCCCACCTAAAACAACCCAAAGAGCTGAGTAGCATAAATAAAGGCACATAAAATATTTCCTTCTAAGACAGGTATGTGTGTCTTCACAGTTATTGCAATACAGTTCTAGATTTAGGGTATTTCAAACAGTTATATTATTTATTTCACAGAAAAAGTAAATTTCTTCCCTTATTCTACCAATCAGGAACGCAGTATGGTTATATGCTTCATATAATTCTGAATGCTCTTATGCTTTGTAGATGGCGGTTGTTTAAAGAGTAACCAAAGTCATAAATTTCTCAGTATTTCACCTTTACAGAGACATTTCAGCCTCTATAAATGTCTAAAGGATTAGATATTTAGGATTAGTATTAACAAGACCAGTTAAAAACTAACCTCTTTGTAGTTTTCTTAGTTTGGTTGTGTAAGGCTTGGGAGCAAAGTAGTGGCTACCTTATTAAAGCAATAAAAAATAATAGGAGAAGAACTGGATAAAATAGGGGAATATCTCAAAGAGAAAGTTTACATCTGTTTGAGAGTATAATTTCAGTACTGGAATATGTAGTATTTGTAGTGTAGCAGAGAAACTACGAATTACAATGTCTTGGAAAAACCTACTTTATTAAGAGGTTGTGGCAGGCTGGCAAAGTAGGCAAAGTTTTTGTTACAGAATAATTCTGATAAATCTTAACCTTTGGGAATTTTAAATTACTTATTCTACATGAAAAATTTACCACTTTTCAATCACTAGAATAGAATAGATGATGCCCTTCTCACTCTCTCCTTCCCAAATGTAGCTCAATATTTAAAAGTCAAGGTTTTTTTTAATTTTTTTTTATAAGCATGAAGTTTCTGATTCATTTGCCACAATTGCAGTCCGTGAAACAAAGGAGAACAATTGTAAGCAAGGATCCTTGTATTCCTTAGTCATAGAATCTGCTGCATAGCTGTGCTCCAAAGTAAATGTGTTGTTTTGTTTTGTTTTGTTTGTTTGGGTTTTTTTGGTGTGTGTTTTTTTTTTGTTTTTTTTGTTGTTGTTTTTTTTTAGCAAAGTTAAGCATTAAAACCACGAATCAAATACAGACTTCTGCACTGTTACCTCCCAACTGTTACCGGCAAATGTAAAACTTAGGAGCATATATGCTGCCTCCTTCTTCAGGGAAATCCTCCATGAGAAGAATGCTTCTCTTAATCTGGTACAGAAATTGTCATTTTTCCCAAATATTATGTGACTCCCTAGTTTTGTGGGAGTCAACCACATAACATTTGATCTTCTGGTGCCAGGTTAATCTCAAAAGACTCAGACCAGTCTAACTGAAAGTAGTGAAGATGAGGACAGATAGTAATATTCCATAGAGGTTAGGCGATGCTAGATGTAATGATAGAGCAAGAAGAAATGCAAGTCCAGTAGAGAACATTCAGCTGTATCTTGAAAATGGTACTATAGAAATTCACAATACACAGTAGGTGGGAATTTTCCATTCTGAAGCAGCATAAGTAGCAGAAAGACTGAATTTAAAACCTGTAACAGTATGCTGCACAACAGGTCTTGGGCAAGACATCCTGAAGTGTGCGTCTTTTGTGGTGTTTATATATGCATGCAGTCAGCTGGTTTTGTTGTGTGTCAGATTTTTCTCTTCCTTTCTCTCCTTAATTGCTCTTATCTAATCCCTAATAGTAGGCAGAAAACTAGTATTCACACACTTTTAAACAAAACAAAAAAAACAACAAAACCCAACAAAACCCAACCCTTTACTGTTTGTGTCTAATACCAAACCACACAATAGCTGTTCAAAGGTGCTGGTACATTGATAAAAGTCACTCACCTCCTGATTAAATTCCAGCCATAAATGACAGAAGGGAATGAATTACTGGGTAGTGGTGTGATGACAAGTGAAGGGCGTGTGCTAGTGCTTTCAGGCTGCTTTGAAATGACAGGTGTAAGCAGTTAGGAATTTAGAAGCCCAGGTGTTACTTGCAGTTTGGAGGAAGTGAGTTAGTGTACTGTGAGTAAGGAATGGATGGTTTGTAGTCTAGCTCTTGTTATTTCAGTGACATGCTGTGCAGCTTCAGCAAAATGTTTGTTCTTTCTTCTTGCCTTTATGCTTAACTGCTGGAGGGATTTCTTAGTAGTAGTTCTGGGGTTTGTACAATATTATTGTTACCATTTATTGTCAATGCCATTGGTAGTGTCAATGAAGAAGTAAAAAACTCACTTGGTATCAATGCAGTTCTCTCATCTATTTATTTGTGTTGTTTGATCATTTAAAGTAATGAGTGGGGAATTGCAGGCACATGCTAAGTTTTGGATAACATTTTCTCACGTACTACAGTGACATCAGCAAAATCAAGGAAAGAAGCAGAACAGTCATATGTGGCTGTAATAAAGTTTAAAGTAGGAATATCAGTATAATGTATGATGAGACTAAAAAATGTCTTTAAAAAGAGACCTGTTTTGTGTTGAGGCTCTAAATATAAGTACCAAAATATAGTCTTGAAATTACAAACTTTTGAATAGCTTTTTATCAGTAATAGTCACTGTTCTTTATTTTTTTTAAACTATCAGTAGGACTAGAGGATCATTATGGGTCACTTCTCACTGAATTATTCTGTTCTATTTAATTCTAAAATTTTAAGTATTTACTGAACTACCCAGCCTAAATTCCCTTCAAAATTATCATGAGAACAGGGCATTAGAAATGAGAACACAGCATTTTAAGGGACTCACTACAAGCAACCGTGTTTATGGTGCAATTACATAGCTATTAGCTTGCACAGTATATTCAGTGTTACAATATCTAAATTAATCATTATAATTTTCAGTGAAACTGATAAGATTAAAATCTTGTACTTGGGCTACTGTATTTGAAACAAAAAATAAGTAGACATGAACAAGGGATAATTTTGTACTACTTTCCTTCTTTTTCTTCCCATCCCCTTGCCTTCTCACCAGATCTTCAAACAGTCCTGATGGATAAAATTATACTATATGATGTGTAACTGTGTCTTTTCCATAGGCAGCCTCTCACTGCTGCTAGTTATTTTTTAGCAGTCTGAATCTTTCATCTTGGCATTATGATTCGGCCTGAATGAGAAAATTAACATTAATAGCAGCCGCAAGTGTGAGGAGAACTAGTGAGGGCTGCTAAATTTCATTCCCATCTAATGCTGTTGAGGGGATTAGGACCACTGAGACTTGATGTGCATGGTAAAAGAACTGAGGCAGTGTGTTTGGACTTCATTTCTCCTTGTTCTTAGCAAAGCATTCTTCTTGACTGATGCATCTTTTCATGCTTTTTTATGCACTTATTTAAAAACATCCTCATGTGAACAAATTTATTCAGAGAATAAATTTACCTGTGAGCAAAGCCGTTTGGATGGGTGATTAAGAATTTTGGCTTTTTTTTTTTTTTTATTTAACGTTGTTTTCTCCCATGAATGTCTATAAAAAAGTAGTACATTTTCAGTTTCCATAGCTCAAAATTGGGGAAGAGAAAAAAATAGATGTTAGAAAACCCCACTATTTAAGGCAACTATTCTTTTTTGTGTGTG
>WYDI02014509.1:0-29529 GCA_009867235.2 Psittacus erithacus
GGCGGTGTTCAAGGCCAGGTTGGACAGAGCCTTGAGTGCCATGGTTTAGTGTGAGGTGTCCCTGCCCATGGCAGGGGAGTTGGAAATGGATGACCTTAAGGTCCTTTCCAACCCTAACTGTTCTATGATTCTATGATTCCAACTGCTGTACCTTCCAGCATCAGAAGGCAGTGAGATCACGCAGGCTGTACCTCTGGAGGAAAGTAGGATCAACTCCTGCTTCCGACAGGAGGCTGTCCCTGCTACTGAGCTCCTGTTCCCAGCCTCTGGCCTGCCTCTCCTCCAGCCAAGGACATCTCATTTTTGTTTCTTTGTTTCTTTTCTATTTTATCCTGTTCTTCCCAAATCTAAATACTAAAGTGAGTATTTGTTTAGTTCTGTTGCAGCTTTTTAAAACATACCTTAGCACTGCTACCATCCTTACCCAGCCTCCCCTGGTGCTTATGGGGATCGCATTTCTTCCCCATGGAGCAATGCTGGAGGATTCTTTGGCAGAAGGGAATGTCCTGCTTCTCCCCAGAGCTGTGGCCACTGTCAGTTACTTGCCCTGACTGATGCTGTGAGCCTTGCTCTCACATCCCTGCGGAATGCCCCGCTGTACCTGGAGCACATGCTGGTTGTGTTTCCACTGTGACACACTCCCTACCCTTTATGAGCCTTGGGTTTCTTCCTGGGATATGCACTGAAGATGACATTAACAGTTCAGAAGACAAAGCAGCAGGAAATCCATGTAATTTACTTTGACAAACAGTGTGCACACCGGTGACAAGGGGAATTATTTGTGTTTTGAGAGACAGCCTTTTGGGGCTGGTAAATGCTTTAGTCCTTTCCTCAGTAAATATTTCCCTGTTTTATTTTCTCTTCTGTAATGGATATGTAGCCTAATACACACCTTAAGTTGACACAATACACAGCAACAGTAAAAAGAAATTAACTTCATTCATTGCTGTCCATTCTTAGGGAGAACAGGTTGGGATGCCAACATCTACTGTGCAATGGGTCTTAAAATTCCTGGAGAGCAGATGTGCAGAGCCATTTACTGGTCACGAATCTGCAGTGTACATATAGGAAAAAGGTTTCCTGAAACTTGCAGAATATGGATTATATTCATTAAGAATGTATTAGTGCTTTATCTTCAGTGCTTGCTTTTTGCTTTCCAAACCAGAAATAGAGCCAGTATCTATGTCACACACAAATATTAACCTGCACTAGCAAACAGTTTGGCAATGCCCAGATGCTTTAAGTGTTTGTAACGGGGCAGAGGCAGGAAGGAGATAATAATAATAGTTCTCATGTTATCAGTTAGAGGCCCCTGCCTCTTATCACTTCTTCCCACACACTATTCCCACCACAAGTGATGTAAGCTTTGCTGTCTCTATGGGATTTGTATTATATCATGATCTCTGCTCCAGACTGCAGTCTGGCAAGCCCTGATGTTTCATCATTAAGGAAACATTGCACACTGAGTCTCTGTCCCACAGAGAAGCTGCTCTGCAGTTTTGAGGAAGCAATCCTTGTTGCTCGTCACACGGCCCTTCTTTGCCTAGAAATGACCTCTCCTGAGGAGGTTGCTCCTGTGAGGAAAGCAGCAAGCAGTTTTCATCCACAACAGGCTGTTCTTAGCACATTCAGAGCTGCCCTAAGACTTGCCAACTGTTGGGCTTCAAAATATTGGAGTCTTTTCTAGCTGCATTAACCTGGAAATGAGCCTATGAGAGGGGATATCCTGGTCCTTCTTCTTTCAGTACCACAGGAAACTGTAACTGTGTGGTTTGGGTTTCTTCCCCTGCTATGGTAAATGAGAGAGGAAGTTCTCTGGGTGAGGTGAAAAATCAGGTGCTTGCTCAGAATGTAGGTATTGCATCTCTACATCTTCTTGGCTTTGGAAAAAGCAAACTGTAGTCTGGTGCTATGTAAAGTAAACTAAAGTAAGACAGATAACATTCATTAATGGTCTGGTAGGACTCCTTGCAGTGGATTAGGATCTCACTGCAGTAGCTGCAATATAAGCAAGGTAATGTGATGATCTGAGCCTTGAAGTTCTTACAGTCCAACAGAAGATCCAAAAGAAAGCAGAAGTGTAATATCATGTACTCCACAGGAGTCTAAAGAAGAAAATACAAGCTTCTCACTGGATTGTCCACAAGAACATCTTGAAATCCTGGAAGACGAGTCCATTTTATCTGGCAAGTGACATGTCTCACTGAAAGCCTGAGGCAAGTGCCACAGTTGCTGCCTCTGAATGGCTGAACCTCCAGCTGGTGTCTGTGCCTTCCCCAGCGCCTGTCTTGAACACAATATTCAGCAGCATATTCAACACTACAGGGTTTTTTTTCTTGTGCAGACGGAAACTTCCAGCCTCGACCTGGTATTTAACAGGCCCAATTTAACAAGGCTA
This sequence comes from Psittacus erithacus, assembly GCA_009867235.2. Taxonomy (NCBI): domain Eukaryota; kingdom Metazoa; phylum Chordata; class Aves; order Psittaciformes; family Psittacidae; genus Psittacus; species Psittacus erithacus. The sequence continues at coordinate 2,399 of WYDI02014509.1, forward strand.
TTCCTGTGCATGTGGCATTTGCCAAAGGCAACTGCCTTACAGAAATGGAACAACTCTACAAATGTGCCCCAAACCTGTTTCTTCCTCATGTTTATTAGTTAGAATTTGTCTCATGTCCTTACATTTCAGTTCCAAAATTCCTCAGAGGGTTCGGGCAGGAGGAGGAAGAAAAGCCACATATTTCATTCCAACAGCTATATCTCTGTATAGGTTTGTTACTCACATAAATGCTCTGCAGATCTGCAGGATTTCTTTAAAGACAAAAAGGGATGACAGACCCCATAAAGCAGATTTAAGTGAAACAGGCTCATCTTTTCTTTTCCAAGGGTAGTGTGAGCCCAGACCAGTTTCCTGGTATTGAAGAGTTTTGACAGAGGGATGGAATGGAGGGGAGGGATTTAGCACTGTTTCTTTCAGTAACAACAGCTTAACACAGTTACACAAAGTTACATTTTTAGTTGTTCCTGGAAGTCTTGGCAATTCTTTCATTCCAGCATGCCCTGACTGCCACGTCCTAACAATAGCCAAGTCTCAGCTTTCCAATCATTTGATCTAAAACAGAAAAACATAATCAAACTTGCATTTATTCCAGTGATCTTCTAAACACAGAAGGTCACAGAAGATCTAAACCTAAACACAGTTTTCTGACTCCTTAATTCTTATTTTAACTGTTTTCCTGTGGTATGCTTTTGTAGATAGGTATAACTTTGTTATCAAAGTCTTAAAACAACAACTGCATTGTAAGCGTCAGAGAGCATGGGACCGGTTTTCCCTATCACACTGTGGTAGTCGTTCTCAAGCAATACATCTCTTGCTAGATTTGCTGAAACTATTTTGGAGCTGTTGGCAAGTTTCTTCAGGGAAGCAGCTTGTCCACTGAATGTTTCAGTTCATGTTGTAAGCTGTTCTGCTGCTTCCATTTTGAAAGCAAGTCTTTGTGCTGCTTTTCAAATTGTCATTTAAGAGAAGCATGCTGTGCTGGTAAAATGTAATAACGGCAAAGCTCTGTTTCCCATTCAACCACTCTATGTTGCAGCATCAGCCACTCTTGGAAATCCCATATCCTGTGTGGACTTGCCAATAAGTTTACTCTTTTTTTCTGTCTTTTCCTAATCTATTTAGTCTGTGCCATTTTGAAGGTCACTAAATTATTACAGCTTGGTTTAAACACACATATGATGCTCACCACTTCCTAATTCACACTGTAAGCATGTTTGCTAACTGTGCTTAAAATTTCCCTTTTGTGTCAACTTAAATAGTGTAGCCACACATAGTGAGAGAAATGATCAGCTTGGCTTTCAGGTTTGGAGAAGACGAAACTCAGTGCTACCACTGCATGCAGAAGACAAACTGAGTGCACTAACGTTATGCTTGAGTAGTTGCCTGGTATTTCCAGTCAGGGATTCTGCCAGCAACAAAACTTGGGTGAATAAAAAATGAATTCTAGTAATAACCAAGAGCTGCAGCCCCTCGTTGTCACCCAGTGCACATCCCTGCTGCCTCCACACTTGGTGGTCGTGCTAAAGGGTGGCTGTTGCTGGTCTATAACAGACTTCTTCACCTCATTTCTTTACCTTAAACCCACATCTTTATTCTCCAGACACTGTGGGCTTGGCTCAGAAATCTAACAAAACTGTACTCCCATGTTATGAAGGGAATAGAATGAGGCTCTATTCTTGAAGTCTGACAGCATTTAAAAGATGAAACAAAAAATCCTTTTCTTCAGTTGTGTCATGGCCGAGAGAGATGTCTCCCAGAGGAAATATGACATGCAGTCTGTTAAGAAGGAAAGATTCATGCATCCAAGTTAACTGGGAAGGAAAGGAGAAACACCAAACAGGCCATTCTGGTCTATTGCACCAAAGTCCAGGCTGGTTATTACAGACAGTGAATATATTAATGAAAGATTAGTGAAGCTTGGAAAACAACATGTTCCCATTCTCCTTATTGAAACAAGGAGTCATGGATATTAAGTCAGGAGGGAAACAAAATCTTGATTTTAAGTCTGTTTTAACAGAAGATTCTGGAGAACGTTGGGCTTAGGGAAGAACATGTAAGGATACTACAGTGAATGCCCGAAGTCAGATATGGAGGCACTTGGCCCCTTCATACCCAAGAAAGGGGAGAGACACCTCCTACCAACCCTCCTGCCTGACAGGAGGCTGTTTAAAAGTAATACCCAGAATGGTATTAGAATGGTGCAGCCACTCAGCCAATTCTTCATCCACTGCAGAGTTCTGTGCAGCACTGGCTTTATGCCAGTCCTGACAATCCTCCTCACTGGGGAAACCAGCATTTGCAGCCACCCAAAATACTGCCCTCTCCTGCATGAACATTACCAGAGCTCTTAAAGAACATCTCAGCCTTGGAGCTGGAGGCACCAGTTCCTTCCACAAGTTTGTAACTTGTGGTTTTGGGGTATTAAATGAATTTTAAGTCATATCTAAGTAACAGAATCTTGATCCTCTCTGGTAGGACTCATTGAGCCCAGTGTTAGTGGCAACAGTGCTGGACAGGAAGAGAAGGTGCTTCCTTTCCCCAGCCAGGCACTTCTGCCTGCAGAGATGAGCACTCCCCAAGGCTTCTGTTTTCAAACAGGCAGAGTCCAGAATAACCAGGCATATCTCACTGAGGGAGCTGCCCCTTCAGGGCAGGAAGCTTTCAACAGGTAGTAAGAGGGTTGATAAACCTTTGCGTGGTCACTTATACAGTTCAGGGTTTGAGTTGCAGTTACAGCAGCATTGCAATGTACAGCCTTCTACCACTGAGCTGCTGTGGCACTGGACTTTGGATCACAGTCTGGCTGGTTTACTTAGAGTCTGCTCAGCACCTTTTGCTTTGGAACAAAAAGGCTCAACCCAGGAGCTAACAGGTGTTTCTGTTTCTGAATTTCTCATCACTGTAGCTCACATTTTCGCTCTTGAGAACTGTCAGATTAAGGCAGGAGTTTTTCAGATGTGTGGCCAGGAAAAACAACATTCAGGGTCTGGGGTGTACTTGCTCTTTCACTAATGAAGCACATGGCCAGATATGTGAGGGACAAGGCAAAAGGGAACCTGCAATTCCTGAACATTCCCAGCCTCTGCTCTGCCAGCTGACCACAAATTTGCTACTACAACCAGAAAAGAACAGCTAGAGACAGGTAAGCCAACAACAACCAACACTGTCACTCATTAAAAGCCACATTGTCATTGCTAGTAACAGATATTACACTAATTTTGCAAGGCGTGAGGACTCAGGTATTTAAGGTTGTCATCAACTCGTTTTGAGGACTTGCTGTGTGAACCAGAGCTTGGTACCAGCTGTGTCTTGTGAATGGGGAGTTTAAATGTCAGCAGTAAAGGCCTCTTAAATGGAAACCTGGATGGAAAAGCAGAGGTTGTAGGGCTACAAAGAACTTATCAGTGCATGACTACTGGTTTCTAAAGAAGTAAAACCTCAAGAGCTCAAGAAAAACTGTTCTAAGAACAGACAAAAGAAGAAGCAGTAGCTAAGAACAGCGTTAGTAACAAAGCCCAGCTAATTGACAGGGTGTCTGCCTGGTCTGGGAATGTAACTCTATGTGCAATATGTAGTCCAGGGAAAGGACTAAAGGGTAAGCATTGGCTAGGAACCAAACATCTTGTAAAAGGACAAGATCTTGGGTTGGTGAAAGGGGAGGAAGTGGTTGCCTCTGTAGGATCACTGAAGCTGTAAACGTCCTGCCTGCCTCTCTCTGTCCCCACTGCCTGCTTCAAGGATTCTGGTTGCCTCTGCCTGCACCACGGACCTTTTGATCTGCTAGTCAATTGCACAAGGTGATGTTCAGCTGTGTGTGTGTGCCTGACAGTGTGTTACCCCATCAACTCCAGACTCTCTTTAATCCCTCAATAAAACTGTATTGCACATGAAATCCATTTTGGGCAATACCAAGACATGCAGTATCAAGTTACTGTATCAAGTCCATGCTAATTTTGCTCAAATGCGACAAAGCCCCAGAGAAGTGCTGTGATTACAAACTTGTTGCTGTTCCTCCAGGCACATGTTCTGCTTACATGAGTGACACAAAATGGCACAAAGGAAAGTGGGCCAAACGCAAGAACTAGTGGTTGCCCTGCTATCTATAGCTGTAACTTTCCTCAATATCCTGTCTGTCTAATACTCACCATTGCTACTGGGCTCTTCTGTTGGCATGTGCTGTTCTACATCCTCAGGCTGCAGAAAATCTCTCTTCAAAACCTCAATTACTTGTATGCTTCGCAGAGTCACCAGGTCTACATCTTTTAACTTCTTTTCCAGCTGCTTTACCATTTCTTGGCTGGACTGGCTTGTCAAAATTGTGATCTGAAACACAAATCAGTGCAAGAGCTGCCTCCGCCCTAATGCTCTCTTGATAGCTGATGATGCCTGGTCTGCTCCAACAGCACAGGTCCCACTATGAAGAGAAATCTTGTTAAAATACCTATTCAAAAGCAAATTTCAAAGCATTTTTCTTTAGCCTCTATTTAAGCCAACATGTGCCATTTTGTGCCACTACTGGAAGAAGCTGAAATAATCCAGAACTGTCTTATGGTCTACGCTTTGTGCGTAAGGGCATTGACTCTGTGTATAGGACAGACTTAGTGCCTGAGACTTTCTGAGGGACAGTGCCACTTCCCATTACTGCATCAGCTGTAGTTCAGGTAGACTGAATCTGGCCGCCTCACTTGAAGGCTGAATGAGAGCTGCTTCTTATTGTGTATAGGTTGGGGTTTGGGTGAGTTTTTAAGTATATAGTTTATCCTAAAGATGTTTCTTGAGAGCAACAGTAGGTGTGATTCCCACCTTCCAGTTTTGATGTTATACTAAGTAAATGACTGCAAAGACTTTCTTCATCCTTGACAAGTCAGCATCAGTTTCTAGAAATAGGTCAGGCATGTTTGGCCCCAGCTTCTACCCTAAGAATAGTTTGAGAGAGTTTTGAGTTCTGACCTTGCCTGTTATTTAGTGATGGTGAAGTACCAAGTCTTCTCAGCACATCTACTCATTGCTCCAAAGGACTGATTAACCCTAAAGAATAAGGTGTATTTTAGGCAAGGCTGCTCCTGTAGGGAGCATCTGGGCAAACTTAACAGTAGACCTTCACAAATGAATTCTACTACAAAGATATTAATGCCAACAAACAGAAGTGACAGTTCAAGAGTGAAGGATTTTTCTTGGGATGGGGCAAGGAGTATTGCCCTCTCAGGGCAGGAAGCAGGGCTGGAGCCTTGGGGCCTGAATGCCCAGATGCCAGCAACTGGGGACACTGAGATGCAGAAGCAGCTACTGGGCAGACTGAGTGTCTGAGCCCAGCTGCTGAAGGGATCCATATTGTACATATGAAGATGAGCGTGTATATACTGTGAGGGTGCTGAGGCGCTGGCACAGGGTGCCCAGAGAAGCTGTGGCTGCCCCATCCCTGGCAGTGTTCAAGGCCAGGTTGGACACAGGGGCTTGGAGCAAGCTGCTCCAATGGAAGGTGTCCCTGCCTGTGGCAGGGGTTGGATGTATTGACCTAGGAACTAATCAGAAACTAATGAAAATGGGGAACAGGAGCTGTTCTGGAGCTGGGGGGAGCTGAACTGTTTAAAAGATATAATTATCTCTTGAAGAGCTATAGACAGAGCATCTGCTACACTGATGCACCCTGATCCATCAAAACCATGTCTGCATTACATCTGTACCATATCACCTCCAATTTACCCTATTTTTAGGTAATTTACCCTATTTTAATTTATCCAATTTACCTGATTTTTCACAGCCTGAGTCACCCTAGCGCATGCTAGACAGAGACCACAAGAAATATTTTAACACATACAGAACCTGAGGTAGCTGCTGTGACTTCCCTTCATATTACCAGTTTCTAGATAGGATCCCTTAAGGCCACTATACTTGCTAATCTAACAACAAATGTGCTACTGGTGGCTTGAAAGATGCTTTTCATCCTATTGCAGATTGGTCACACTTCCTGCCTTGAAGCTGCTGCTGGGACTTTGCTGATGCTGGTAGCTTTTTCCCTGTGAAGTCAGGATCTCAAAAGAGTAAGTATTTTCGATACTTCTAACAAATATTTGGGTTTTAAATAGCAGCCGGTTGTAACAAAGTCTGCCTCCTATGTTCACTAGTCAGGAAGGAACATTCTTGCCTCTCTGTGGTTTAACTGTTAGGAAAAGGCACATTTGCCTAAGGACTACATCTCATTGGCACAAGCAAATTGCCAGGGGTGTCTTTGTATCACAAATATTGGCTATCATTGTCTCACACTACAGAAACTGTGCTTCTAATATAACCAGCACCTCCTTAAGTGCTTGTGTATCTGCTGGCTGACACATGAGCATACTTCATCAACAGCTTCCAGCATGCTCCATTTCTTCATCCGACTGCTGTTCATAGTCCTGTCCTGCCTCTTCCCACTGCGCTCCCTGCAACATGCCCCACAGCTGCTGCCCTTGGCTTTGCCACCACTGCGGTGCCAAGTGGGCTGGTGCCACAGGCAGTGCAGTGCCTCTGTCTTCCTGGCACAGCTTTTTAGTGGTCTCTTCCATATGGATGGAAGCATGTGGAAAGCTTTTGGATTAACTTATGTTGCTTAAGAAGGGTAACAGCAAAAAGCAAAAAAGAGTGCTTGGTGTTTTGCAAGGGTGAAATAGCTTTAGCCTTTCTGAGATCACCAGCTTTTAGTTTTCAACAAAGATCTGAGAATTGTAGGGGCTCTTCTGCTCATTTCCTGGCTCCTTGGTGATCTGATGGTGCTCATTCACCCTTATGTGAAATACCAAGGCCACCCCCTAAATCCCATTTAGCACTGTTGAAACACCTTTTCTTGGGATTTGCAGAAGACTGAATTTCTTCCACAGGTTGGATTTCTGCCGCACACAGAACAGGAAGGATCGTTAGCTTTGAGAGAAGTCCTTTGTCCTTGAGATTCTCTACAGAACTAAACTCTGAGGTGAAGTTTCCTCAAGATAAGCAGGTATGATGGGTTGCCTTTTGGAAGGACCTTCTCCAGTACCTGTGCTAGAATCAAGTGTACTATAATACTTCAGATTTCTACATTATTTGATGATAATACTTCAGATCTCTACATTCTTTGAATTCTCTTTAGTTTTATTTTGGATATTTTTCAAATGAGATAGGATCACTATAAATAGTACCCACTAATGAAGCCACAAAAAAGCTATTCTTAATTTTTCTTTCCCTTTGCTTTATAAGGCATGTTTTTTGGGAAGAAACATTTGATGTCTGTCACTATCAGCTCAAAGGGAAGTAAGGCAGTGAAATGGGGAATGGAACAGAGTTAGCATGGAGCAACTCCGAGGGAGGACTGAGCGGGCAAGTGTGACTGGTGCTTGTGGTATTTGCTGGTGTATAGAAATGGGGAAAATGCAAAGTCTCCAGTGTGGATGCTAGTTTCAATGTGGCGAAGGGAAAGGGACCATGTGTTCAGCTGTCAGTGATGCTTCTATTGGAGCTCCTCTGCCTGCAGCTGACCTCAGCAAGAGCTCTCTATTACTGTATGAGATGTTTGCTGGCAGAGATTTCTATGCAGCAATTTAAGTACAGTTTGCTGCATGAAGCTGCTGAAGAACAGCCACATCTCCTGGCTTACAGAGTTCTTGTCCTGCCTAAGAAATCCTTCAAGTTAGAATCAGTGCATGTTTGAGAGTGGGTTTTTGTTTGCCGCTTGTGTGAGTGTTGTGGCTTTGCTGTTGGGTTTGGGGGTTTTGTTTGTTTGGTTTGGGTTTTATTTAATACAAAACTCTGCTACATCATTCTGTGGTTTGGGTATAGGGGAATTCACCATACAGATGTGGGTCAACTGCTGCTCCAGCTCGGCATCTCTGCAGGCTGCCCTGAGCATTTTATAAATGAGGACCTCTCCCCTGGGGTCGTCTTTAGATGGAACTGATTATATCCAGCACCTTTGCAATAACAAACCATGTGAACTCGCTATTTTCTGGTACCAGGAAGAAAAACATCTGGTTATCTATCAAAATGATAAACGAAGTTGCACATAGTCAAACTAACTTCAGAAGGGTGGAGAACATCCAATTTTCCAGGCTGAGCCAAGTATAGGAGAGCAAAGACAGGCTGGTAAATAGTCAGAAGAGGGGGAATTAGTGTTGCACCTGTGTATGCTGTTCCTATGAGAAAATCAAGTTAGGTTATACAAATGGTGATTGACACTTTCGAATAAGAATATTGGTACCACAGCCTCTCACTGCAGCAGGTGTCTGGCATCCACATGCAATGGAAAGTATAATACAGCTGCATAATCTAGAGGAACAGGACTGCTTAGTGGATATAAACTCCCTATATTCATGGATAACTTAATTTTGAATGTAGCCATTTCATTCCTTCAGCTATACTAGAAGAGGTCCTGGACTTTATTGTGTGTTGAAAGAGGTTGGATTTCAAAAGTGTACTGTTTGTTCCAAGCCCCAGCTTTGAAGTTAAAGCACAAATTGCATTTGAAACAGTTGGGGAAAAATACCTCAAAGCCTTAAGAAAACACAGAGGCTTCCTGTATAGATACTAGAATTGAGTCTGAATTACAGCTGGGAGAGTCTGCCTCATCAAAGCACAACTCTGGAAGGGTTTAAGGATCTAAATAAAGTAGGAGGACTGGGAAAATTTCACTCCTTGGGGTCTGGATTCCTTTACAGGACTGACAAAACTCCAAAAGGTGGACTCTGAGCCTGTGAAGTCTGAAATGGAAGATAGTTTAGAGCTGATGTTTTCTTATGTCCAGAAGAAAACACCACTTCTGAGTCCCCCTCCTCTTGACAACTGTGCCCTTTCACATCAGTTGATACTACTTTAAAAAAACCACTTCTTCCTGTGAACCCTGCTCTGCTTTCTACATCTGCACAAATGTTCTGCTTTTAGCAACTTCCTCCCACTTAGGCAAGTACACACACACAGCTAAGAATACAGCCACTAGTGTGGGCCTTTGTACAAATGTCCTGTTGTATCAGTGGAAGGTCCTGATACTGTAACCGCAGAAGATCACTGTAGGCTGAAAGGAAAATCATGTCCACAAGTACTGTGAATGGCTTTGCTTTTGACACAGTTCTGTGAAAGTAATGAAAACAAAACCGGGAAAACCATCCAATCCTAAATGCCTGAAATCAGATGCATTTTTGTAACTGCAAAGTAAGTCAGGCTCCATAAATGACTCCAACTTGAACCTGTTTGGTTTCCATGAGCATTCTGAGATTGCCCTGTGGGATTTTTTTGGTAGGACTTACTTTCTTCATTACCCCTCCCATGGACCTTGATACCACACAGACAGTCATCAGAATGTGCTGGCTAGTGGCAAGTCTGGTGGATGGCTCCTGCTACCTTCCCAATCTTTTCTTACCTCAACAGAACTGTTTGCTGAGCTTCCTGATGCTGTGTGTCTGCTGTACTGCTTGAACTGTTGCAGTCCATCCTGCACAGCTTGTACCACTCCATTTCCCCCCTGTGGGAAACAGCCTTCTCTTGGCAGCGAACGGAGCTCCGAAATGCAGGCTTGGATTCGTGCGAAGTTTTCTTTCACTTGCTGCAAAAACAGTATTCAATGAAACTGAAAGACTGGAAGTGTCAAACTAGCACTATGAAGTCATTTTCCATAATGTAGAAGGAGGAGGCTTTTGAATTCGCAGCACTGAGTTAAGACTGGGTGCAGGAGCCAAGTCATAAAGCAGGGAACATGGACAGGAATTAAAACCAGCCTGTTTTTATACTAGTAAAACACACACGATCACTCCTCCAGTTTTCAGCTGTCTACCTGTTGCCTGCTGCTAGCCAAAATGTAGTGGTTCAGCACGGCCCTCTCCTTTGACCCTGCACAGCAGAGAGAGAGAGCTTAAGGCAAGTAAAAGGGAGCAGTGAGGCAGTGTGGTATCCCCAGGCCATAGTGACCCCTGCCATATCTGTACTCCTCTACCCATTGAGCTGTAGACCTCTGGAACTTGTGTTCACCATGCTTTGTTCTCTACAGTGCAAGCAGTGACATCCCAGTACGTCAGTTGTGCTGTGAGGTTCAGCAATCTTTGACAAATGCACCAAGTGGATGTGGCCAGGAGCCTCTTCAAAGTGCTACAGCCAAACTTCCTGCAGCACAGATGCTTCTCCTGCAATCCAGGAGGTTGCTGCAGCTCATACAGATGTAAACCAGAACTCTCATGTCAAGTACTGCTCCTAACTGTGACAGAACAGTGTGGGCTGCAGGCAGCCTCAAGTCCAGTTAAGTACGTGTCATTTGGAGCTGGCACAGCAGAGTTGTATTTTGTCTTGTATATGCACAGCTATTTTACATGTTAACTTAGGCGAGTCTATGCAAGCTGCAGTTTCAGCTCTGGAATGTACCTCGGACATCAGTTAAACTCCTAAGCACAAACTGTGTTAACTGTTTATGACTGCAGTCCTCTCTTCTGGGCACTGACACTCAGGCTGGTGCATAGCCATGATACGTCTCTTCACATGTGACCCTGCTCCTTCAGTACAGAACTCCAAGAATTCATCATTTCACACCGCATGTCTAGCAAAACATTTTATTCGACAACACTTCCAGAGAAGAGCTACCAAAAGACAGATTGAAGCTGGCCATGAGCTGGGCACTGTGTTCACTGCCCTGCCTGGCTCCTTCATGTGTTGTGCCCTCACCCACTTCACCTCCTCAATTTGCTAGTCCCTGTAGCTAATGTCTTTCTCCCTTGTTTCTTTCTTAGCCTTTTTTGTCAGAGAGGGTCTGGGAGTTGTGGGTGGGGCTGCCCATCCCAAGGGAAAAACAATAGGAACAGGACCCATCAGCTGGAGGTGCTCAGAGTCCTTAGTCCCACATTTAAATTTTTTGATGCTTTAGTGGTCGCTTCCCCTCTTGTCACCATCAGTCGTCTTCCACAGTTACTTACTTTCTTCCTGCTTTCCTTTTCTTTGGCATCCCCCTGCTCTTTCCAGGGAAGCTCTTTGGACTTCTCAGTCAGGCCAGCAGGGGAGACCAGTAGGAACAGAGACCACAAAAAAGCGCCCAGGAAAAACTAAGAAAAGGATTACCTTTTATCTGACACTTCCCTTTGTATTCTCCCAGTGTACAAGGAGAAATCACTTCTCCTTGTATTCTCCCAGTCTGTATTTTCAGCTTTGGGGCTGTCCTGACTTAGTATGATTTGTCTAATAAGAAACCTTTAATATAGATCTATCTTGGTTCCTCACTGAGAAGTATCAAGTTTTCCTCCAGCTAGATGGGAACATCAGTGTGGTAAACTTCATGCCCTGATGAGACAAAGGGCAATTCAGGACTGCAGGAAAAGCAACAGAGCCCTCGGGGCAGACCTTTATCAGACAAATGTAAAACTGCTCCTGATCCCAGAAGCTGCAGAGGACCAGATATCATTAGCAGTGAAATTTGGTCCACTGAAGAAGATATTCATCTTGCTATACTTTATGGTTCCTAATGGAGAAAGAACAGTTCTGAAAAAGCCTTCAGCAGGTGCCTGAAACAGAGCTGGCTCACCAGGCAGAGCAGCCAAGCAGAGCTGGGGAGAAGGGCCTCACACTAGAGCTTGTGCCGTCAGCCCAGTGTGTGCTACTGGCTCAAGTCTTTGAGTGTGAACTTTGCTTCTTGGACAAGTCCCAGAGAAACACAGTTTTATGGCAATAAGATGTCATTACCAGTCATGCAAAGAGGAGGAGGGGGTATTTTTTAGATCTCTATACAGCATTGCTGAGTGCAGTATCAGAATGTAGCATCCAAAAAAATCACAGGAGTGTTGGAAATTATTAAGGGCCCATGGAAATGCCTTGTAGCTGGATTTAGACTTTGTCCTCTTTCATTTACCAGCTAGAAGACCTGCTAAGAACCTGCTTCTATTTAGAGGCAGGAAGGGAGGATAAAATACAAGCAGAATCTTCAGCCTAGGCAAAAGAGAAAATACTTTAACAAATACCTGGAAACTGACGTCAACAAATGCAAATTAGGAACTAGGTGCAAGTTTCACCAGTGCTAAACCACTGGAAGAAATTCTCTCTTGATAACTGCTTGGTTCTCCATCTTATACTATCTTCAGATCAACACTAGATGTCTTTCTGGAGGAAGTGCTTCAATGTTATATGGGTACTTCAGTGAAATATGTAACATGCAGGAAGCAAAACAATGATCTAAGGGTTCTTCTGTCTGTAAAAACTGTGATTATCATCCAGAGGAACTGTTGCTTAAATAGAAAAGCAAGGAAGCAAGACAAGTGTCTATTCTCAAAGCCTCTAATCAGACTGATTTCACAGTATCTCAAAAAAATGTTTCTTTGGTATCCCCTGAAGTTTTCCTTATCACATTATCTATAACCTATTCTACAAACCAGACATCACCATTAACCACAGTCTCTCGCAGATCAGATTTGCTAAATTACTACTGACCTCTGTTTTTCCTTCCTAGTTGGCCTCTACCTTTCCTGAGATGTGAAAACTTGACAGAGTTTTTCAGAATGTTCTCACAAGTGGAAGGGTCAATCCTGTGTGTTTACACCTGTGTGCTGTAAATGAGAGTGCTCACCATGGCTGTTTATAGTAGTGTGAATTCATAGACTCTTGTGAACTTCATGATGCTTTGTAATCCCAAACTTTTATTGTAGAGCTGCTAGTCACTCTCCATCTATATTTATATTGCTGCATATCCCAGATGAGTGAAATGCTTGTTCTTTCTGCCTTAGACCTGTGTACTTAAAAGTCATGTAGACGTGGCACTTGGGGACACGGTTTAGTGGTGGACTTGGCAGCATTAGGTTTACAGTTGGACTTGATGAACTTAAGGGTCTTTTCCAACCTCAATGATCTATATTCTGCAAGTCTATGATTTCAGGATACTTCTCAATTTTGGCCAAAATATTTTGAATTCTGATCCTTTCCCCTTAAATGACTGCAACTTCTCCCAGAGTGGTAATTTTTGTATAATCAACAGGTCTATTGACCATTTCACCACCCAAATTACTACAGCTATAGAGCTGTGTTTGATAATTTTGGTAGAGAAGCAGTTTAGATAGTGCAGAAAACAGCACAGAAAAGGGAGAGGTACAACAGATGCTTTAGAGAGGGGACAGCACAAAACCTAACTTATGCACACAATCAACTTCACAGATCAAAGATATAACACTTCTTTTAAACATCATTCTTCATAAAAATTCACCTCTTCCATGAAGTCTATGAAACTGCTCTCTGAGAATGACTAATTTTTAGACATACATTTGGAGTAAATCATAACTTTCTTTACTGAGCCGCAACAATCTGTTGCATTCATGTTTGTTAAATCCCAACAAACGCAATTTCACACCTACCGTAAAGGGGAGCAGACACTCCTGCTGGTTCTGCACAATGTAGAGGCTCAGCAGCGGAACACGGCAGGGGCCAGTCAAGCTGTGTGCCAAACACAGTGTGTTTTCCAGAGCTTCAGAGAGTACAGAACAAGTGTTGGCCCAGGAAGGTGACGTGACATCCACAATGAGAATCCGTGATGGCTGCTGGCAGTGTACTTTAGTAGCAGGAAATGTTCTCCGTGTTTCTGAGAGTAATTTTCTGGAACTCATGGCTTCTGAAGATGTGCATTAGATGTCCGGTTATCCATCTGCATCTGAACAGAAGAAAAATAACAAATAATAGCAGTGAATGGGGCTCGCATTTTCCCATTCACTTAAAAGCAACCTGAGACATAGTAAAGAATTAAGGCTCTTACAGCTTTCTCCAAAAGCAATCATTGCCCATGCTCTAAGATAAACTCACACAAAGACAAGGGGAAATGTATCCATTCAGAAAACAAAATGCATGGCAGATACTCTCTTACAGATGCAACTGGAGCAGCTGAAAGTGTTAACAGCTTAGCAATCGCCCAGCAATGAGCTGTGATACTTCACATGCACAGCCAGTGTGGCTTAGGTGCCTGGCATCAGCCTCCAGGAGAGAAGTGACCTCAGCAGCAGGTGGACAGCAAGGCTTTGAACTACTTCTACAGTGGCCTGGAGATTGTATCCAAACACCCTGAGGAGAACACAGCCCCCAGTCCATAAGACAAGTAGCTGTCATAGCTAGAAAAGGCCAGCATGATGCAGCAAGAAAATACTGCATACACACAGATTTTACTTTGAGGATGGTGGAGAACTGACCTTTGTCCTTCAGAGGTTCTAACACCTGGGGTTGGCTCTGCTCTGACAAAAGCCTCAATGAATGCAGCACTAAGGCTGCCTGCAGTATCTCACACTGTTCAAGAACATCGGAGTGCTGCAAGCCTGAAAAAATCCGTATGTCAGAATCTAACAGAACGTATTTTCAGCCAAACACCAGCTTTGATTCCCAGAGCTGGCTGGAGAAACTGGGAATGCTATATACAGAGGTGCCTTGTGCTTCACGTATCACAGAGCTGTGCCAGGCAATGCAGAGATTCACTGGAACAGCTCCGTTGCGCTGTCAGTGTTCAGGCGACAGCTTGCTCAAGGAAGGAAAGGGAAGATTGGGGGATTAGGGCTCTGCAGTTCCCAGCCCTGTGTGCACGGGAAGAGGTGGTTCCTGCTGCAGTGCCCTGCAAGACCACGGGCCCCTTCAGCACAAGAGCTGAGTCCATGTATTTTCCTTCCCAGTAACCAGCCTTTCACCCAGTAGCAGCACCACATACCTCTGTGTGCACAAGGCTCAGCTGGTGCTCTGAGAGAATTCCCCACAGTCTTTACAAAAACCTGACTGCTTCTGGGAAAGGGTAAGCAGAGGAGAAGCCAGGGGCAAACAGGAATGGGCTGCTGGGCCTTGTGTACCTCCTGCACTTACCTGTACGGAACAGAGGAAACCACTCAGCCTGAGCCCAGAGCCAACACCTTGTAGCTAGGTGCAAAGGTTTAGAGGCAAAGTATTCACATGCACTCATCCTCAGCCCTTGAATATGATGTTTGTTCCCCACCCTCTTTCCCTTCAGTGCACACATCTTAAGCACAAGAGCCAGCATTTTACTGGTTAGGATTTTTCTTTTTTCCTTCTTCATGAAGAAAGCTCCTGCCTAAAATCTTCTTCACCAAATGCAGCCATACCTGCACAAAGCATGCAGGGCTGTTCCTAAGGATAGAGAAAACGCTTTAGAAATGTGTCTTGGTCTTGATAATAACAGTAGTGTGTAACCACACAAGTCTACCTGTGCCCAGAAAGTGCTTGTCCAACTGCACATACCTTCTCAACATGAACTACAATGAAGTCTTTCTTCCAACAGCTGTGTAAATCCCCAGCAGGCTTGGTAAAAGTCTGAAGTGCCCCTGGGTTTACATAGTTGGGCTCTGCTCAGAACCCAGGCCAGTATGCATTCCTGGAACTCGTGTGGTATGTTCAGCTGAGACAAAGAACTCCTTTATGCTCACCAAGGAGACAAGCCACTGTATTTCCTACTGCCTCCAGCACTTCAGAGTATAAATTTCTGAGAGTCTTCAAAAGAGCAAGAAATGCATTTCTGTTTGACTGAAGTATCAGCAGAAACAAGATTTGAATGCTTTTCAGTGAAGGCGAAACAGGCTCATCAGAGATTGACTTTCAAAACCTGAGGCTAACATTTCACTGGTGAAATGTTACAACATTTGTTATGTTATAACTGGTGAAAATGTATTGGACGGCTGGATGGATAGAGAGATGGGTAGAGAGACAGACGGGTAGAGAGACAGAGATAGATAGCTAGACAGATCACACAGATATGTGAAAGTATCTTGCTTTGACTAGTAACCCAATATCATTTCATTGGAAAATGAAAACCTGCCAGCTACCACTTTAATCAGTGTCTCTTCTTGAGCCTGACAGTTTACAGGAGAGTTTACTAAATTACTCCACTGAACCTGGGGAAATAGCTGTCTGTCTGTGGATTTTGTGAGGAGACTGCTTACCACCGAGCTCTGCAAGCACCCCGGGCTTTCTTGAGCAAGGAAACAAAATCCACCCAGCAGGCAGAAATCTAGAAAACTTGGGTCTTGGATGTGCATTGGTTTCAGAGAAGAAAATGAGCCTTGATTCTGAAAAAGACAGTTTTCTCACATTTGAATGAATTCTCTCATTCTTGATGCTGTGCAGCACTATGCTTATTTTAAACTGCCTTTAGTAAAATGGATTCCTCGCCAGCTGTGCTCTCTAGTGACTGAATTTCATTTCTTTGTAATTGTGGTATCTTAATGAATCTTTGCTTAGCAATATTGCTAGGGGTTATATGCAGTTCTCTGTCCCAACCCTGCTGTACAGGGTAAACTTCCCACCTCTCCTGCAGCCTACACCAGTTACTCTTTGCTGTGATGAGGCTGGGTAACTGCAAAACTCTGTGTAACAGTCTAACTGGTTCCTATGATAAACTCACAGCTTCATTTAAATCGCAGGTAACTGACAGAGAGCCTGGCCTAAGGGATTACACCATAAGTCAGTGTGCATGAGTGAAAACTGTTAGTCCTAGCAGCTGATATGACATTAGCTTATTGCTCAATAAAACAGAACGTATCAGCTGTCAGAATTAGTTGCCAGCGCTGGTGTACATTTTGCCCAATGCAAGAAGACATTTTGCAGAACTAGAAAGACAGGGACGGAAGGAAAGCTTTGCCACATTGAGCGACCTGTGAGTGCTGACGACATTCTGCAGTTGCGTATTATCCTATGTGCTTAATTTGTTCCCATTATACAAAACCATTAAAGACTATCCAAGTCTAAAAACGTGTAAATGAGAAGCAACGTCAAAGTTACAGGTTAAAGAATACTAAGAATAGTCTCTATCTTCTTTCTAATACAAGAACCAGCAAAATTTGGACCCAACCTCACTCTCAGAAGTAAGACAAATAACATTACTCACCAAAAGTGAGTAACGAGTACAGGAATTCCTCACTGGGTAGCTAAACCCGACAGAAGCAGGGAGTAGAGCCAGGAAAACCTTGAGACGTGATGAAAACAAATACAAGCTATTGGCAAGGGAATGCTCTCAAATGGTGAAATAAAGGCACAAACAGTGACAGTCAACAGGTTTAAGAACAATAAAAACTTCATAATAAACCCCTGTAAATTATGAAAGAAGAAAAGCTACTCCTTAAACACATCAAGAACAGAAAACAATCTTGAAATAGTATAAACCTGCTATTAGCTTCTAAGGATATGATTTTCTTGACTGATGTAGAATAAGTATTCAACAAATATTCTGATCTGCATTTAGAAAAAATGCAGTTCCCTGCAGGAGCAGCAGAGGTAGCAGAAGGTAAGAGATTGCGTTACCTTCAACTCAGGAAGTCCCCAGTCACTGGAGGCACTGAGAGCTCACCCTCTTCCTACACTCCTCCCAGAACATTTGCTGTGGGCCACAAGTTCGTGGAGGAGATGGACCTTAGGTCTTACCCTGTGTCACAGTTTTCATATATTTGTCATTTTGAGTTTCAAACATGCCGTTGTCTGATTCAGCTTGGGAAATGTGAATATTCTCACACGGAAAACAGATCAAGCGCATAAATAGGTGGGTTTACTAGAGAAAAAAAGCAGCAAGCCAAGAAGCAGCTTGAGCTGTGAAGCTGTTGTGCAGTGGCCTCTGGTGTACACAGTTTTGTCTACCTAGCCTAGACAAGAAGGCATTTATTTAAACAGGCCAGGGTGAACATAGGAATGAAAACAAACAAAAAAATAGCATAAAATCAAGTGAATGAAAACAAAATTATTCAAGATTCTATATGACAGAAGGTACTGTATGTTCTTCTATACATCAGTGCTATAATCAATAATAAATAAGTGGCCTTAAGTTTGTGCTTTTATTGACAAATCACTAAATCTTAGTAAGAATAGTCACTTTATCATAGTATTAAAATCACTCATCATACCCTCTATAGGGTTTTTTTTTCCTTAAATTAGAGGCATTTTAACATTATAGGACTTTAGAAAAAGGCATTTTCTAATTCTGAATCGCTAAAAGTGATGCAGCAAATGCCTGTGAATGTTCATCAACCAGCATGTTGACAGATAGAGCAAACCAAGGACAAGGTGATGAATAATGCATGTGCCCAAGTGCCCCTACAGAACACGCAGCCAACTCATAAAACCCATCAAGAATGCTTGGAGAAAAGCATGTTGTCATGGGGGACTGCTGAGTGATGTGCTGGAGCTCTCAGAATTAAAACTTTTTAGGTATTGTAATATCTTTTTCATGAGATTATATGTATGATTAATGAAGCTTCATAGGGCATATGCTCTATCTTGCCTGGCATCTTGATTAAGAAACTAGAATGACATAAAGGCAACATACACATCAAAAGGATAAAACCTGCATAATTCATAAGCCTGAAAACATAACTGTAGACAGGCAATCCTCACTGAGGAAATCGTGAGATACATGCACGAATCAGAGCAGACCAGCTATTCCCTGTAATAATGCCTTACAGACAGGCCCACTTTCCTTTCTTTTCTCCTACTCCCTGACATGAGGCACCTTGAATCCTTTTCAATGCAATGAGACAGAATGGAGCAAGGAGGACTGCTCTTTCCCTTCCACTGCACCTTGAAATATCCTTTGACCTGGTAGTCACGGCACTTTTCTGAGAAGCAGGGTATCTTATGTGAACTCTTCACCCTGAGAACAGCACTGACCTCACATGTTCTGGATGTCTTTCCTAGCCATTAATTCAGTGTACATAATGATTGGTGCCAATAAGCACATCCGCTTCAGCAGAGAAGTGAAAGCACAGTTTACGTGTTAATGTGTGTTAACAGCAATTCTTGTTAATGGAGAATAGAATCCCTAGAACACTGACGTATCAGCGGCTTAAAAATGTGTGTTTAGATTGCGTGCTACAACCCAAAGCCTTTGTATCCTGGATATGACCTCTGAGCCTCTAAATTCCGTCTTGCTGCAGCATTCCCATGGTCTCACAGTTCCTGTACTATTTTTTAAAAAGCTTTAGAAAGCCACACTATCTGATAGGCCCTGTGGCTGGATGCCCAGCACAAGGGAACACAGCACACAGCAGCCTCCGGCACTTGTTCTCCGGCCCACAACTTGACACGGCAAAATCTGCACACTGGAGCTGCATGTCCCACCTGGAATATGAGGAAGTGCCAGGGCGGCTGTGGCAGTTGTGGCTGTGCCTATAATCAGGCAACCTGCCCCACTGCAGGCAGGGGCTGCTCCGCTGCTGTGCACACAGCGCAGCTACCACGTGGCTGTGGATCCTCTCTGCTCTGCCCGGGGGGATGCCCACTGGAGAAGGGATCACGGTCGGGTTTCACTATAAATGGCAGGGTGGATGGAATGGGGGAGTCCCTACCTGAGCCGTTCCTCCTCCAGAAGCAGAATCACAGAAGCATTTCAGTCGGGAAAGATCAGCAAGTCCAACCCCTAACCTGACACTGCCAAGTCCACCACTAAACCACGGCCCCAGGCACCTTGTCTACGATCACCGGTTCTCCCCCCCCGGGGGATTCTGTCCACCCGAGGGGACCCTGCCCACGGAGGCCGTGCGGCGGCTCCACACCGGATTGGGCATAGCCTCGCTGTAGGGGACGTGCCTGTGGCCATGCTGGGCCAGAAGCACCCGGTCGCGGTGCGTAGCGCAAAGGGAGCCCAGCACGGGCAGGCGGCGGGCTCGGGGTTACCTGCACTCCCGCCAGCTGTGCCCGGCAGTCCCCCGGGTGGCGGCCGTGGGCAGGGCACCAGCCCGGGCAGCGGCGCCGGGGCAGACCCCGCCTGCCTGCACCGGCGTGCACGGGGTGGGCCTGGGCACGCGCGCTCCCGGCCGGCCTGGGCATGCCGCAGGCGCGCGCTGGCGCGTGTAGGCAGGCGTCCGCAGGTGTGTGTGCGCGCAGGGAGACAGCGGGACCCTGCGAGGCTGAGCTGGGAGGGAGTGACAGTGGCTCCTACGCGGGAGCGGCCGTGGTGTGTGTCTGTGCCCGCTCGTCTCCCAGGTAACGGGGGCTCAAAGGAGAGCCTGTGTTTTTCGGAAGGGGTTTTAGTCTAAGAACACGTGCTGGAGATCTCAGGCTAAAATTATGTATATATCGGTATGTAATGTGTCGGAACATTATACACTAATATGTAAGTTAAATATGGCAGTTAAAGAATAATCAACTATGAACTAAAATCAAACAATTATGCGTTGAATTTCTGTTGCCTTCTGATACCTCATCAGCACAACAGTCTGTTACCTCCCATGTCTTTGTCACTCATTTGAACACAGTCAGGCGTCTCTAGTCATTGTGGATGAAGATTACAAATAAGACAGTAACCAGAGCAGTAAATAACAATAAATACAGACTGGCTGGAATAGAATGTCTAGGTCTTATTTGACAAATAGGTGAGTTGCAGCCAATTTGTGGGAAACAAGAAGAGAATTTGGATCAATGTGAAAATTACAGAACATCTTAGAGGGACACAGTTTTTAAGAGAGGCGTCACTATCCTCTTTCACAGTTAAGGAGATTTCAGATCATAAGTACAGAAGTGCAGTGTCTCCATATTCTAGTGCAGACGACTCTTTAATCTGTCAGACTGAAGAAGAGCAAATCCAATGACTGGAAGCTGAAGCTCGAAAATTATTTAACTTTGAGAGTGTTTTCTCAGGAAAAGCATGGCTGGGGTCTCTGAACCTTCAGTAGTCGTAGTAATACTGTGTTTATATGATTATATATATATTATACAGTCATCTAGCAGGGGTTAATGTCACTGAACACTGTTTAAACATGGGACGAATCCCTAAGAGACTACAGAAAGCAAGGAGTATAAAAGTGATCAATATTTTGCGTTGTTTAAGTCCACTGTGAAACCACTGTTAGAGAATTCAGGTCCTTCTGGTCCTACCCTTGTGAAAGAGTTAGAGTACGACTGGAAAGTCGGTTATGAAATACATATCAGAGTTTCTGAGTAAGGAGAGATAAAATAGATTCTGATTCCATGGTTTTTAGGAAGGAAATGGGGATACACGATAAAGACATTTAAGGTTGCAAGTGGTGTTAAGAAAGCAAATAGAAATGCTTATTCATATTTCTCTTAACAAAAGAGGTAGGAAACATTGAATAAGAAACGGTCTGGCAGAAATGCAAAACAAAGGGGAAAAAAGCATTTTCTCATAAAGGGCATAGTTAAGAGTTCATAGGCGAAGGATGATGTGGAGGCTAAAAACATGAAAGAGTTCCAAATGGCTTTGGAACTACTTCACAAAACGAGACTCCATCTGTGGCTGTTAAACTGAAAGATACAGGTAAAACCTTTGCCCTAGAAAAAGTTCCTAATCTGGGGATGTTTCAGAGGGATTATCACCTGTACATGCTCAGTCCTTACATTCCTGCCGTCAGCACCTCCTCCTGACTACTGACAGAAGTGCCATACTGGGCACACAGGGCCTCAGTCTGACCTAGTTCCCCAAAGATAATTTATTATGATAAGCAATGGGCTCAGAATACCCTTTTGGCTAGTTCAGGTCCAGTGTCCTGTCCAGCTCTCTCTGGCTTCTTGTGCCCTTCCTCACTGCAGAGCATGATACTGAAAAGTTCTTGATCAGGGCAAGTGCTGCTGAGCAACAACTAAACATTGGTGCATTATCAGCATTTTCTCACACTAAAGCCCGAACACAGCCCTGCACCAGCTACTAGGAAGGAAATGAACTCTACCCCCTCTGAAACCAGGACAGTTCCCCAGGGAGGCTCTGTATAGGTCCAGACCCATATTCTGCGCCCTCTCCCCGTTTTTCCTGGCTAGCACATGCTGAAGTCAAAGGGCTGGTGTGTGCTCTGAGAAACCTGAGGAGAGAGGAGAGGAGGTGGTACAATATGAGGGGCACTGTCTGGTCTATATGAAGAGGGCAAATTGGACTCAGTCCATCATAAAACTCAACAGGCTCCAAGGGGTATGTTACTGTTCCATGGTAATTGCTTGGAATTTGCATAATTACATTAAAGACAATAATAAACATCCGTTTTCTGGAGTATTATGTGAGGATTCTTAAATAGTCTCTGCATCCCTTTACATACTGTACTGGATGTGGTTTCACCGGGGAGGGGAAACAATCTCACAGTGAAAGGCCTCTAGAGAGCCGATAGTTCACGGCTGCTGTACATGAAATGCCTCACACATTCTGGATGCATGAGCTGCTGAGAAGTACTCAAATTGTGCTTCTAAAAATTTCTGGAAAATAAAGCAGGCCATCCGGTGGGACAGATGTTGTGATGTCTTCCAGCAATCAGCCCATTGTTACCAAACAGAATGGAGACGTGGCAATCCAAGCAGCAGTTTTATTACATGAGGAAAGGCGCTTTGCCAGGGGGCAAGGCAAACCACGTCTCCCTTCAGAGCTCATTGGAGTGCAGATGAGCAGGGTGGCCAAGCTTCAGAGGTGTGGCAGGGCAAGCCAGCAGTTTTCCCAGAGTTTTTCCCATCCCATCTGTGGTTTTTATACATTATTCCACGCTGTCATGGCGTCGATCTCTGTTCTCGTCACTGTGTGAGGCATGGACTGGGGAGGTAAGCACTATGTGTTTGTTCCTTTTACCAGCTTCATGGAATTTTGGCAGGGAAGCCATCCTTTAGTATCCACCCGGGCACAACCCCTGCGAGTGAGGATTGGTGTGCAAAGGGCTCCCAGTTCGTGCTCCCAGGGTTCTTTCTGCAGTGCAGGAGGGATGCAGCACTTGGCTCCAAAGGGGTTCCCAGATATCTATCCAGCGGGGTGCAGCTTTCCCCTGCCCTGGGAACTTTAGTGTGTATTTAAGCATGGCAGTAAAAGAAAAAGCAAGAATGAAACCCTCTGCTTGATCTCTGCTCTTTTGACTTTTTGAAGGTAAATTCAAACATTCCACTTCCGTGTTGTTATTAGCATTTTGTTTGGTTTTGGTTTTTGGTTTTCCCACATTCACACTCCAGTTTGCCGTATGTTAACCGGTGCCTAATGCTGCTGTTCTTCAGGGTTTGGATGCTTTCAATACACCTAAAGGGCAGGCAAAAAGAGCAAGTGTCTTATTAGCTGTGCAGCTCCCGCTGAAGCCCGCGGCTGGAACTGTCAGCACTGCCGCTCCCCGGAGAGCGCTGCTGGAAGGGAAGCTGCTTTTGCCCGCGTCCTTGCGCGTGCTTTCAAACTGGGGCGTTGCACGTGACGGATCTTCCCAGGGGTGGGGGCACAGGAGCGCGGCCGCGTGCGCGGAGCCGGTGCCCGCCGCCATTAATTTTCCCTCCGGAAACTCGGACTCCCGGGGCGGGGTCAGCGCGGGACCAAGCGCGGGATGCGTGCCCTGGGCAGGGCCGAGTGCGGGATCCGGGCTCGGGGCGCTGCTGCCCCGCGGCTGCAGTCGGGTGTTCGCGCGCTGGTTATGGTCTCTCCGGCGCGCCGTCGGGGTGCAGCGTATGCGCAATGCGCGGGAGCAGCGTGTTGTGCGAGACGCGGGTCTCGGCCCCAGCGGTACCGGCAGAGGCCGTCGATGGGCGAGGCGGACCCCTTCGGAGGGCCCAGGGGCGCCTCCTGCCCGCTGGCTCCCGCGGTGGTGGTGGTGGTGGGGCGGGAAGCTTCGACCCGCCCGGTGCGGTAGGCCCCGGTCAGTTGGAGGCGGGGCGGGTCAGGGCAGCGTCTGGGAGTTCCCCGAGAGTTCAGGTGTTCAGACCGAAGCTTGAAAGAGCAACGCTGAACTGTAACAAGCGCTTTCTTTCCTCTTTTAGCACCTCAGTATTGAAGAAGAGCCGTGGACCCGAGGCATAAACCGGCATTGCGTGGCCTCATGAGCAGGAACGGTGACTCTGGTTGTGCTTTTGGTGAGTTATTGCTATAATGATGTCCTTCTTCCTTACCTTGTGATGTGTAAAGTTTTGCTTCAGTTGGAAAGATTTTCTGGAACAGAAATCTTTCTTTCTCAAAGAAGTTGCATTTGTGGAATTCTCTGTCAGAGCGGATCTTCAGATCCCTTCTGCTGTACTAGATAGCAAAAGTCAGGAGCAGCAGAACTTTTCACCTTTTACAAGCAAAGAAATAAAGTCTATTTCCTTCCAAAGACCCAAGCACAGCACATCTCCCCAAAGTTGATGATATTGCTGGTCTTTGGGTTCTCAGTTGTAACAGCTGAGACAGCATAAAAGCATGTTCCCCTCTGCATGCTTTGGGACAGCCAAAAGCACAGGCAAATCTGCCAGTCCTGTTCAGTAGCCTGATGGATGCAGCACTGGGGACTGATCTCCCTCCCAAGTAAAACCATGTCAGGGATCTCTTACCTCACTGATTGTTCTATCATCTCATTTTCTCTGACTGCATTTGTCTGCTTTCTTCTGTGCTCTTTTTCTAATGTGCTGAAATATAATTTGGGATTTCTGTTTTTCAGATGACTTGTTGCAGGCATCTTGTGATGCTCAACAGATACCCTCTGGCCAATGGGGCTGACTGGGACCAGGGCCATGGTGCCGTGGCACCATCCTCTGCAGCCTGTGGGACAGGAGCTGTGGGTGCTGTCCCCCTCGTCTCTCTGGCCTTTTCTTCAGGGTGCGTGTGCCTGTGTAAGTGGCAGTTACTAAAGTGATGAGCTGCTTGGGGCAGCTTTCATCATTTCTTTGTAGGTATTTTATGAGGTAAGAGGTGACATAAAAAGGGGGATGTGTGGGAATCCGGGGACGGATGGTGTCGTTTGGGGCACCCCAGTGTCACTGGGCGGGGGGGTGGGGGCGATCATTCGGCAGAGGAGCAGGTGAGGTCCCCAGATAAAAGGGGGGTAACAGCTTGATTTGGGTCCGATTCCTCCGAACAGGGACCGTCTGTGACAGGCTGTGCTTGTGGACCCCCAAAGTCCTCCTACTCCTGTGATTCTGGGTGTGCAGGGGTGTTGGGGGATACTCACACACAGTTTTGGAGAGAAAACCATCCCGTTTGGGGTCTGTGTGGTTGGTGGCTGTTAAACTGTCTGATCTCAGGCCAGCAGCGTTCTCCCTCCTACCTTCTGGTTCTCTTCCCCATCCCAGCGGCAGGGGGTGCGGAGCTCCGCTCCCGTGTGCAGCACAGCGGGAGCCACCGGCACTCCACGGGGAGCGGATGTGCTGAGCAGCATCTTGTATGTGAACGCACCTCTCCGCATTCGCTGCTGGGGGAGCGTGGGCAGAACAGCCCCGGCCTTGTCCCGTCGACAGCGGCAAAGGCCTGGAATGGTTTTTGGTACGGAGGCGCCGGGGACAGAGAAGAGTCAGCCCTGTCCTCAATCAGCGTTGGTGTCCCCGGAGGGTGTAAGCTGAGTGGGTGAGCGGCCGTTGCTCGGCCCGTTGTCTCTTCGGTACCTAAAAGTGTGCGTGTGCTGCCACCGTTTGTCCAAATGTTATACTGCAGGTGGTGGAGGTGGGAGTGGTCGCGGGATGGAGTTTTAAATCTTTGACAAGTGAAGTGTTTTGTCCTCAGCCCGTCAGGTAAGCAAAACCCAAACTCGCATTACTGCGAGACTAGTCAGCATCACATCTATAGAAAAGCAAGACCAGTACAAGTGAATGTGGTACATGCGCACTGTGGGTTGCTAGTTCAGGTTACTACATCTGGTGCTAAGTATCAGCACAGCTGGATTTGTCTTTGCACTCTTCAGAAACACTCATTTGATATTGATCGTTTTTTAACAGGCATCTGGCATTGTTATGACCATCTTAAAGGAATACCTGGATCTGACCTCACTGTTTCTGATACTGGATTCCAGAGAGACTTCAGAGTGTACCTGCAACTGAGGCAAACGTAGTTAGCACTTAGTAAGTGTCCTTTAAACTTGGTATCTGTTAATAGGTATCCAGGAGATTCAGTCTCTGTTTTGCTACAGTTTCTGCCTTGTTAAATCTCCTCCTCTACGTATGGTGCTCATAGAAGTAAGCAGAATTCTCTTTGTATAGTACAAGAATCTACTTTTTCTGCAAGGCTACTAATATATGTGTAAGGGGGCATAATGCAATCGCACTAGTGATAAGAGTGAAAAATACTTGTGTTACTAGCATTCTACTTCCTGTGTCTTCAGTCTTCACAGTGGGGAAGCAGAAGGCAATAACTGAGTCCTGATGAAGATAAGGAGGAGCACTTTTCTCTCTCAGCCTGTTTATGCCCCCTCCTTGAGGGCCCCAGAACTGAGATTTATAACTCTATCTGTCTTTTGTAGACCTCTTTGCATTCAGGTCAGTGAATTTTCTTGGAGGCTGACCTGAGGCTGTGGGACAAACCATCACAAAGGTCATCGCTTCTGATTTTCAAAAGTGCTTCACTGCTTTCTCGTACAAGGGCAGCATATTTAAAACAATCCTACTGCAACAAGACAGCCTGCAGCATATGCGTCATCTCTGACTGTCTGGGTCTGGATTCTAAGACTGTGTCAGATCTGTGGGACCTGAAGCCAGTTACTTGTCACTGAGATTGTGCTTAGAAGAGCTTTCTCTTTTGCAGCAAGACATTTCTTATCTCCCAGCTCCCTGCCTTAAGAGTACATACGCTGTTAGTGGCACCAAGTATCCTTGGTGCAAGGTGTGTGCCAAGTGTGGGACACTGTTAATAGGAGCCTAAGACCTATAGCTGCCAGCTTTGCTCTGTTATTGGGTTGTCTCCAGAGAGACTTATGGTAGTGGTAGAGGAGTGATGTTGTTTTGGCTGGGACTTTTAATTTAGGAAAGACTGGATCCCTATGGCTCCAATCAGCCTTTTGTCTGGACATGCATAAATCTGCAGAGAGAAAAGGAGAATTCCGTGACCAGACATTGTAATGTGGTATAGTCCAAGGCTCTTCTTTTCAGCTCTGAGTACAGAGGAAAGTAAAGCAGAATGTGAGAGTTGGAAAGCCTCTTCATTTTGTGTTTCCTAAAATCTGGGTAGGCTTTATTCAGAGTGATGCCCGGTTTATCCAGTGCCAGCTCTTAGTTCTGGTTTGAGTTTGATTTGGGTTTGTTTTAATGGGAATATAAGAAAGGAGAAATGGACTTTTACTGCATCCTTGGATTTCATTGCAAATAGGCTGAGGTCTCATAGGCCCCGGTAGCAGGGCTCTGTTAGAGCACATGGAGTTAGCTCTGAGTTTATCTGTGTGCACTTGCTTGTAGTTTTCTGCCCTCTCTGTTGACGTTATGGTTCTCAGAAGTCAGGGTTTAGGATTTTTGTATTGGGATTAGGAAATACTGAAGTTCTGCATTTGGCCAGGTACCTGTTTCCTGTC